>JAWDGP010007534.1:112500-142500 GCA_033675545.1 Elysia crispata | reverse complement strand
TCTGACACACACTACATTCAGACCTAGATCTAGATTGGTAGGTCTACACATAAAGTCTAGATCTGACACACACTACATTCAGACCTAGATCTAGATTGGTAGGTCTACACATAAAGTCTAGATCTGACACACACACTACATTCAGACCTAGATCTAGATTGGTAGGTCTACACGTAAAGTCTAGATCTGACACACACTACATTCAGACCTAGATCTAGATTGGTAGGTCTACACTTAAAGTCTAGATCTGACACACACTACATTCAGACCTAGATCTAGATTGGTAGGTCTACACTTAAAGTCTAGATCTGACACACACTACATTCAGACCTAGATCTAGATTGGTAGGTCTACACTTAAAGTCTAGATCTGACACACACTACATTCAGACCTAGATCTAGATTGGCAGATCTACACTTAAAGTCTAGATCTGACACACACTACATTCAGACCTAGATCTAGATTGGTAGGTCTACACGTAAAGTCTAGATCTGACACACACTACATTCAGACCTAGATCTAGATTGGTAGGTCTACACGTAAAGTCTAGATCTGACACACACTACATTCAGACCTAGATCTAGATTGGTAGGTCTACACGTAAAGTCTAGATCTGACACACACTACATTCAGACCTAGATCTAGATTGGTAGATCTACACGTAAAGTCTAGATCTGACACACATTACATTCAGATCTAGATCTAGATTGGTAGGTCTACACTTAAAGTCTAGATCTGACACACACTACATTCAGACCTAGATCTAGATTGGTAGGTCTACACATACAGTCTAGATCTGACACGCACTTCATTCAGACCTAGATTTAGATTGGTAGGTCTACACTTTAAGTCTAGATCTGACACACACTAAGATGCTGCTCAACTTTGACCCCATTTACTGAGCGTCAGCACTGCGCGTGCGCAAACGTATGTTTACGGTCCTTTCTCTTCCTTTCAGCTCTTAAACTTTTTCTTTCTTTCCGTCACAAAGACGCGACATTTTTCCAAACTAAATCCCTGATAATCTACATTTTTGCAGATGTAAAATTTTAATGTATATTTGTTAACCTCTTGAATCGTCCTTCTATATAGAGCTCACTCTAAGACTATTTTATCACAATAGCTAAGCTCTCTGCATTTTGCCCTTATTTTTATAAATGAAATATAACTCATGGTAAGACTAGAATTTGTCACAATGGCTTTGTCCTCCGCATATTTCATTATATATATATATATATATATATAAAAGAAACGTATTGCTCATTTTTTTTTTAATTTCTTTCCCTTGCTTTATTTATTCTACAAACGCTAAAGCTCAAAGAACCGCTTTGATGAAAGAATGCGTGCGTGTGCGTGTGTGTGTGTGTGTAGTACCCTCCTCCGTCACAGATGGTGATCAAAGACTAAGATTGTCACTCTGGATTTTAGTGGGTGAACACTGACTAAAACACAGTGTTGATAAATTTTCGTGCTCCTATTTGTTAGGTTTATGTTCCAAGGTGCTTTTTATTTATACTTTTATAAAATATTTCCTCCTTCTCCTTGAAAATACCATTGATATATAGGCCTACAAGATTCACGAAATTGATAAACCCAATCCTTATACAACCTCCAGACACAAAACATTATTCAGCTAGATGCATTGAAAAACCGCTCGGCAACCCAAAACCACACAGTAATAAACCAGCACCACAGAAACTTTCTCCTGACCCGTGAGTAATAAATTGCGAACTCAATCCTACCACCTAGAGAGGCGCGGGGCTGAAACTCTATCCCCCCGGCCAGGGAAACACCGGTCTGTTTTAATCAAAACTTTATACTCCACATCTGGGCTGCCGTGTGGAATATCGCAGAATAAATCACACCCAAGAAAACCTAGACTTCCATAGAATATCAACTTCCTCAGTTTTCTATGAGTTATTATAACGTACAGCGAAATTTTAACTACTGCTTCATATCTTTCAATCTTGCCTCAGATTATATCAATTATACAAGCTATATGTCTGCTCTCTGATTAGCTGGCTAGATCTCTTCCCCCATTCTCCTTAAAAAAAAGATTTATGTGGAATACCTGCCGGTTTTACCTGTGCTTTCGATATTTATCAAGTTTCTTTCTGGAAACGGTTACCCTCGCTCGTTTATCTTTCTTTAAATACCTGGTTTACTCAATTTCTTTTTCTGCTCTATATTGTTTTGTTGTATTGGGCTGAGATTTATTGAATAAAAAATATTAAATTTTGTTGTTATCGGAGTTTCAAATAACGTTTTGTCAAATAAACAAAAGGTTTTTGTGTCTTTTCTTTGTTTACCTTGGTTTTTTGTTGTTGTCGATTTTTCTTTTTTTTTTTTTTTTTTTTTTGCAACGTTTCATCAACAAAAACAATTCACTCCTATTGTCTGATGTTTAGAAACCTCGTCCTCTTCTAAATTGTAGCTCCTCAGGAGAATCAGTTGATTAGTGTACGTCGTGGGTTATCCCCCTTTCCCATCTCATGACGACCTTGATGTTTATGGTGTTTTTCTGGTCACGTGGCCGCGGATACCACCACAGAAGAGAGATAACTCTTAATTAAAGCACTCAGTAAATTTTATACTACAACATGTTACACGGCATTTCTTGCTAGCTTACTAGTTTTCTGCCAACAACTTATCACAAAATAATAAAAAAAAAAAAAAAAAAAAACCTTCTTGTCTAGTCTAGAGAAGTGAAAGCCTGTTTCTATCTCGATGGCAGCTGAGAAATTATGTCAGTCGCAAAATTCATTACCTGTTATTATCTTTATACTCAGAATCAAGTTGTAAATACTTTGGTTTTCAAACTTTCTTACTATTTTGGTTTGTTTGTTTCATCTTGATAGAGCAGCTTCTTTTTCCCCAGAAGTTATTATTAGTTTTTGACAAAAACATTGATCGCATGTGTTGCAATAAAAATACGTCATTATAAATATAAAAATAAGATGTCATTGGGAGGTCAAAGGTCGGGCTTTATTCCCTTCAGTGCGCGGCCGTGCTTACACCAAGTTCGAGTGTCAAGTTTTTGTTCACAACACATAACGTGCTTTAGTAACAAAAATTAAATAAAAATTCATGATCAGGGTCAACGTAACTTTGCTTGAATAGTGTAATCCTTAGTCTTAAACAGTGACAAACTGTGTATAGTTTAGAACCGGCGATTATCCATCGTGATGGTGTTAGGATATCATTACAATTACTTTTTATTCTTTTCATGCAATATAACTGAACACACAAAGCACTGAAGTCATGTATTGATCTAAGTTATTTATCGTTGTTTGATCTCTCTCTCTCTCTCTCTCTCTCTCTCTCTCTCTCTCTCTCTCTCTCTCTCTCTCAGACTCTTACATGCTGAAGAACCCAGTCGTGATATCTGAATAACCCATCCAAAGCTTCCTTTTGCTCATAACAATAAAATACAATGGGCTAAAAACACGAATCCCAACTATTTTTTTAATTGAACAGAATCAATTCCCGTGTGAGGAGCGCCTCAGTGCTCCGAACGCAACAATCAAAGTTTTCCTTTCTTGCCCTACCGCCAGACCACCCGGGGTTTTCCCTCACGGTATCTTATTTAACCAGTAAAGCCAGGATCTATCTGGTGGAACAGTTAAAACTTAAGCACCGGTATGGCGAGGTTGCAGTGGTCTATACGACGCTTGGAGAAATGAAACGGTTTACCTTGGCAACCTCCCCTATTTCGTCAAAGTTGAAGGTTGCATAGACCGCGTCCAGGTGTACCGCAGACATAGGCGTTTCGATTGTTACTATAAATATGGTAGAGAGAGGTCACTCAGTCTAGCAGCCTATAGCGAAGTGTTGAGATCTGATGGAACAGACAATGCCAGGTGTGAAAGACTTTGGTTTCCCTCGCAACAGATCCAGGTAAGTACTCACTACCCCCCCCCCCCCCCCCCCAAAAAAAAAAAAAAAAAAAAAAAAAATCAAGGTCTGGCCAGACATTCATATCTGGATCTATTCAAACATTCCTATCCCCCTCCCACCCCCTAATTTTCATTCCCTACTCCCCAACCAAGCACAGTTTTTCCCCTCCATAATAATTATTACGGTCTTAACTCTCGCTGTTCGAGCCTCAGCTGGTGGGGAAGATAACTCTCATTCTGTTTTGTTTTATTTTCTTCTGGGTTATAGCGTCTTAGTTTCTTCAATCCATTCATCTTCCTCATAAATCACATACGTTCTCTTCCTCTCACCCATTCTCTATGTGCCTCCTGCCACTCGTTTCTCTTAGACCGCCTCCGCCTCCCTTCACTTCTTTTTTCGTCCATCTGTTCTTTCCTACCTCTCTCTTTCTCTCTCTCTTTTTTCCCCTCTCACTGTCTCTCCTTTGAGTTTTCTTCCGCTTCTTTCTCTTACTATTCCCTCCCTTCCTCCCTCCAGTTCCTCTTTCTCTAATTCCCGTTCAATCGCTCACAATTCGTCTTTTTATTTTCCTTCTTTCAATAATCACAATCAGCCCAACCCTTTTCTTTTTTTTTGTTTTTTTCTCCTTCAAACGACTTTGCTCTAAATGATTACCGGGGTATTTTTTTTTTTTAAATCTATATATGGCTGCACAACACCCTTGTCATTAACATCGAACCTCTTGTACTCATTAGTGACGAGGAACCTTTGATTTGATGACTGGTTTGAAACAAAGACGTCGCGGCGACTCAGTGTCAACACGAGGGCAAAGTCCTTTGTTTTGAGAACTGATCCCTAAAATCAAGGGAGAGAGGGGAGAGAACTGAGAGTCTGGGAGGAACTTCGCTCTTCTGTGATCAGAGGCAGTAAATAGGTTTGGAGGAGAAAACATGGACTGTACAATTACACAAAAACTGAGAGCAAGAGAGAGAGAAAAAAGAAGAAAAAGTAAAAGACAGAAAGAGGCAGACAGACAGACGTACGGAAATAGAGACAGAAGAAAAGAGAGGGAGAGACAGACAGAAAAGAAGAAGAAGAAGAAGAAGAAGAAGAAGAAGAAGAAGAAGAAGAAGAAGAAGAAGAAGAAGAAGAAGAAGGAGAAGAACACAGACAGACAGACAGACAGACAGACAGGCAGACAGGCAGACAGACACGACAATAAATTATACGGAAATAGAGAGGGAAGACACGAGAAGACAAGAGATGGAGGAGGGAGAGTGAGAGGGATAGAGATGGGAGACGGAAACAACAATTCTGCTAAATATTAATTCGGACGTAAAAACGAGTGACAGTTAGGAGAAGAGGGAGAGAATTTTTTTTTTTTTAATGGAAAAGGGGTAGGGAAAGGGAGGGGGGGGGGGGGTGGGGTTATATCGAGAGAGAGAGCGAGAGAGAGATAGAGAGAGAGAGATTATCGGAGAGACAACAGATAAATGGTGAGATAAGTAGACAGAACGGGGAGGCATTCAAAGAATTTGACAGTCTTCTACAAAGTTTGAACTCTATGTTCTCACATTCTATTCACCTCCAAAGCAAATCGATGTTGATCGTAAGATCATTAAAAACAGGTAGCGAGGCCGGACATGAGAGATCTTGCAGTAGATCTGGGCTCATAAAACCAAATAACTTGTCCACACAGAACGTTCACTTTTTACTTTCACATGCGCATTAAGTGCCAAACGGTCGCGTCAGAAATGCCTTGCCTTACAGCCAGGCCATTGTCAGTTCTACAATAGCAGCCATTTCTTCCATGGCTTGTGACCGTTAACCCAAAATGGCGTTCCACCTGGTTTGTTCGCTGTTGTGAAGTCCTTGAATAAAACAGGATTGAAACCAAGTCAGAGAATGGGCAGAGCTTAAAATAATGGACAGTTATGACCCTTAACCTTGATTGTATCGACTGGCCTGTGAGTAAGACAGTGAGGGGACTCGTGGAATGAGGTGGCGGATATGATGTCATCAACCAAGGACAGAATGGTATTCTTGGCATGCCATGATGACAGCTTGGTGTCACCTACTGCAACTATAACGTCTACTTCTTGAAGTGTTCCTAAGTGTTGTTTTTTTTTTTCTTGTGGAGAATAAAGTCATATTCATCTTGATTTGTAACATGTTGGCTTTCTCTCTATATGATGGTGGCTGATGTGTTGGCGTGTGGTAATAAAAATTAATGTAGTGTGGCGGAGCATTTGATTCTTACGTGAATATCATCCTGTCTCTTTTTTTTTATGTGTTTGTAGTTATAAGTTACGAATTTGTTGAGCATAACTTTTCAAAGTTCCATGTCAATTCAAAAGTTCAGCGAGATCTGACAGGCAAAAAAGAAACCACTAGGCCGAAGCCGATTGGTCAAAAGACTTCAAGCCGAGGCGTCCAAGTCGGAGCACTAGGGTGTGACCGGCGCTATAGATAGATCACAGTCTGTCTCATCTATCATCTATCTAACCTATCCTCTGCCTGATCTATCCTCTGTCTGGTCTATCCTCTGTCTAACCTATCCTCATTCTAACTTATCCTCTGTCTAACCTATCCTCTGACCTATCCTCTGTTTGACCTATCCTCTGGCTGATCTATCCTGTCTGATCTATCCTCTGTCTGATCTATCCTGTCTGGTCTATCCTCTGTCTGGTCTATCCTCTGTCTGATCTATCCTGTCTGATCTATCCCTTGAGTTTAGCCTCACTATCAGGTTTGGACTAGCAAGCCAAAACAAACTCCCCACAGCTCTCAACCCTGCCAATCAGAATGAGTTTTTCTTCTTCCCTTAAACGACCTTAAAATGATGGTTACCGATAAATATCTTATCTCTATGGTTACAAATCAAGAAAAAAAAACGTTACAAAGAAACTTTAAAATAGCTGTACAAAAATTATTCAAAATGCGTGGTTTTTTTTTTTAATTGAATCGTTCGGTTTATACAAACTAGGCAGAACAAGACTTCTACCAAAGAAAAACAAAAGAAAGACAGGAGAAGTCCGCAATTTAATTGATTCCTCTTTCATGGCTTGACCAGCGCACTCTCATGGGGAGACAGACTTATTATGTCAGTTGTTTTCTTCCTCGGTCTGTATTGAACTCAAAGAAAGACTTTCAAAAACGGCAGTAAAGTTAAATCTCCTTGTCTTATAACTTAAAACTTTCGCCTCATTAAAAACGACTGAAGATTGGATCGAACCGCTGCCCGACAGCGGCTAGTGTGAGAGTAATGGGCACCCGGCCAGGCAGACTGGCAGGAAGCGTTCGAATATCGGAGTTTGTGGTCAGGTCACATGACCAGGGGGGAAGGGGAGGAGAGGGTCGGTAGGGCTGAAGTTGGCCGGAGTCTGGTACGGTATATCGTTTCTCTTAACCTCTGACCTTTCTGAGATTGATTGGCTCTTGCTAATCTTTTCTTCAGGAAGAAACTGATACCATGGGAGAGATGGTGTAATGGCGACCTGTCGCAGGCTCTAGGAGAACATTTTTATTGTGGAGATTAGGGGTTGGGTGAAGATGGGTAGAGAAAGAATTGGTGGGAAAATGAAGAGAGACAGATAGACAGACACAGGGACAGAGATAAAGACAAACAGACAGCTAGATATATAGGCAGAGAGAGAGAGAGAGAGAGAGAGAGAGAGAGAGAGAGAGAGAGAGAGAGAGAGAGAGAGAGAGAGAGAGAGAGAGAGAGAGAGAGAGAGAGAGAGAGAGAGAGAGAGGTAGGTATGACTGTTTAATAAGACGATCTGTAATATGTCGTTAGAATTTCAGTGTCACAAGAAGCTCGACAAGAGGTAACATGTAGTGTTTTCCATTCTCCTCCAGATGCAGTTCAACTTGAGGAAAAAAGAGGTAAAAAAATAGATATCAACATACAATTGGACAGACAAAGAGAGCAAAACCAGAACAGAAAAAGATGGACGGAGCGCAAAATAAATACCTGGGGTTGCAGAGAAGCCAAATGTAAAAGAGAGAAATCGAAGAAAAAAAATCGATGGTAGCAACATCGATATTGTCATTGGCATCTGTGACAGAGATAAGAAGAGAACAGCAATAAAATTTATCGACTGAAAATGGCAAGTTTTGGCGATAACGTGAGTGTTGTATTCCTTTCTTGATGAGAACCAGGAGAGGATCAGGACTGCCCAGAATCCATGATTCAGAAACAGCGCTATGTGAGGACCAGTCTATACCCTGAGAAAAGATACTCGTGTCACGGTCAGACATTCTCGTTGATTTAAATGTTGATTCATGACAATTCGACTCTAAAATTTCAAGAACAGAGGTGTAATGAGCTTTATTATCTGCGCCTTTTCCCTTCCATGATGTTTATTATCTCTCCCTTCTAATTTGTCTCTCACTCAATGTTTTTCTCTTTGTCAACTTTGTTCCCTCTATCTCTTGCCCTTTCTGTTTGTCTCTTTTATCCCTGACTCTTTCTCTCTCTCACTCTCTCTTTCTCTCTCTCTCTCTCTCTCTCTCTCTCTCTCTCTCTCTGTTTCTCTCTCACTCTCTATCTCTCTCTCTCCCTCTCTCTCTCTCTCTCTCTCCCTCTCTTTCTTTCTCTCTCACTCTCTCTCTCTCTCTGTTTCTCTCTCACTCTCTCTCTCCCTCTTTCTCTCTCTTTCTAACGCACTCTCAGTCTATCTGACACTTAGTGCCAAACTTGTTTTAGCATTACTGAAGCCACTGCCCAGTTTGTTCCCAACGTTTAAAAAATACTGTCGTAACGTTAAGCAGCCCTCATGCTGGGTTTATACGCTTTTCCCTTGTTGAACTTACACGGAAGAAAAATCTTTGTATCTATGCCCCTTCATGGTTAAACTCTCTCTCTCTCTCTCTCTCTCTCTCTCTCTCTCTCTCTCTCTCTCTCTCTCTCTCTCTCTCTCTCTCTCTCTCTCTCTCTCTCTCTCTCTCTCTCTCTCTCTCTCTCTCTCTCTTTCTCGCTCTCAACCCTCCAAGCTATTTAACTGCCACTTTCTCGACCACTCCACCTTAGTTTTAAACCCAAGAACTACTCCCAAATCTCGTATCTCTTTTCCCCCCTCTAAATCTGCTCAGCTATGTCCTCCCATCCCCCTCCTGTTTAACCCTCTGGTGTATACCATAGTCCTGGTCGAGCCTGGCATTATCTCGACTAATCAAAGAGCTACCGTGAGAACAGAGACAGCCGTCCGAGTTTTAGCACGATCCGAAACCCTCGACCACAGGGCGAAAGTTTTACGAGTATCGCCAATAAAGGCATGGACGAGTTCACATCGATAGCGAATTTCGTTCGCCGAGGCCTGATGGGTAATCGATAGTGTAAGCGTAACAGCTGTAGTTTATATATCATGCTTGAGTGGATCAGATCTGTCGATATCGAGATTAGCTTGTGTGTATACGAGTTGCTCACAATGTTCAAACGATGCAGACACAATAAAAAAATAATGTTTAAGGACGTTAAAGGAGATTCGGTCTATTAAGACTGCACAGATATTAACCTTAAAAATCAAAGATGTTTTATCAGGGGTGGCAAATCTGGATAACATTCAGGTAGATACCTGGTGCTGTGGTGTCCAAGAGATAAATCTAGACCAAAATTTTGTTTGACAGTACGGCTCCACTTAAGATAGTAAAACGGTTTACATTCAACTAAAACAAAAAAGTAATACACTGACTCAAGGCAGATCTCGACATAATTATATCTGATCAGCATCTTAGCATGATCTGACCGTTTCAAAATTCAAGAGCATTTCATTGGCGAATAGCGGGATGTTGCATTTTGAATCACGTGACAGATAAAAATAGATATCACCTTTAAAAGTGCCAGAAAATTATCTTTAGGAAAATTAAAACAAGACCAGTGACAATCTGGCCCCACCAGAAGATGGATGGATCGTGTCGGGTTCGAACAAAAACTTTCCGGTTACATGTGTACCGCCCGACCAACTGAGCCACCCTTGTACCTACAGATGTTGATGGTATAATGTCGCTGAGAGCTGGCAGGATAGTAAGGCTGTCTGTGAAGCTTACATCAAAGATGATTAGATCGATTCTAGTGGAGAGAGAGACTGGTGACACCTGAACTTCCAGTGTAGGGAAAGGTCGCCAACTCTCTGGTTAATCACTGAGAGATACTAGACTTACTACGACAGGAATATGTCGCTGGAGATCATCATGATGATGATAATGATGCTGTGTGAAAACCCAACAACATGACAGAAGACGCGTTGTCTCTATAATAAATTACGTTACATTTCGCGTTAGATTTTATAATAAAGACAGTCTATCTCTTAGTGATTAATTTCTGTAAATTATTTTTTTTTGTCTTTAATTTTTCTTCCCCACAGCCTTGTTTCTACATTTAGTTCACTAGCTCGCTATCTTTTTTGTCACATTTCTTAAAGTTTTTCATATATATATATATTTCTTTTTTCTTTTCCAACCCGTTTGTTATTCTACTCCATTCCTGTATCTCCTTTTCAACTATCCGTCTTTATAATCTCAATAGATCTATAAATAAAGGGTCAAATGGACCTTTCCTCTTTCCTCCACACTAACCTTTCAACGACTTCTCTTTCCAGAGTGCCCAGCCACTAGTCTCTATTTCGGCTGTGAAGAGGGTTGTGACACAAGGATAAAACACAGGGTTGTGACACAAGGATAAAACACAGGATTGTGACACAAGGATAAAACACAGGATTGTGACACAAGGATAAAACACAGGGTTGTGACACAAGGATAAAACACAGGGTTGTGACACAAGGATAAAACACAGGATTGTGACACAAGGATAAAAAACAGGATTGTGACACAAGGATAAAACACAGGGTTGTGACACAAGGATAAACCACAGGACTGTGACACAAGGATAAAACACAGGGTTGTGACACAAGGATAAAACACAGGATTGTGACACAAGGATAAAACACAGGGTTGTGACACAAGGATAAAACATAGGATTGTGACACAAGGATAAAACACAGGATTGTGACACAAGGATAAACCATAGGATTCTGATCACCCTCAAGCTTTAACCAGGATTTCGGAGACAAGCTTTTACGGCGGTTATTTCCGAAGTCCTGGCGGTCAAATATCAAGCGGAAGTTTTCGTTAAAAAAAAATGCCTCAAGCTTTAGACGGCTTGGACTGTGACTACATCACGGAGACCATCTCAGACAAGCAATGGTTAGGTCTTGTAGGATCAATTACTAACCCTGGTCCAGTTCTAGCTTGGAGAAGGTATATCAGATTATGACACCAGCACGAACTATCACGACTGTGTTTGGAACTGTTCATCAAGTCAGAAATTCACGCTCTAACTCACGGAATTACCGAGTTATATCTTGTAGATACGTGTAGTCGGAAAAAGGACAAAATTAAGTAAGGAGACGCAAGTCATGAAAAAAATGTTTTGCGCAAGTATACCTTCCTGGACTGAAAAATAAAAAGACAAAATGAACTCTGCGCACATCTAGACCCTGAATCTGTCACTGACTCTGTTCTATATGCTGAGCCGGAAAAGCTGAATAGCTTGGCGAAAATTAGCTCGAAAGGTTTGGAATATGCCAAACAAAATAAAAACTTGCACATTAGCCCTGAATATCGCAAGGAGAAGCTCATCACGATGACAAGAAAAAAAAGTCAGAGCATGAAGCAGAACGGAACATAACTAGACATTAGTGTTGATACTTTATGTTTATCAATTCATCATGCAATTATGAAAGATAAAAACTAGATGAAACCCAACTGTTTCCGTGAGACGTAATAACAACATGAGCACAGAAAACTAGGGTTGGCAAAAATTGATAAGGATACAGCAATCATCTTAATTGTAATAATAATAATAATAATAATAATAATAATAATAATAATAATAATAATAATAATAATAATAATAATAATAATAATAATAATAATAATAATAATGATAATGATAATAATAATAATAATAATAATAATAATAATGATATAATGATGATATCAACAACAAGAACAAGAATAACAACAACAACAACAACAACAACAAAAACAAAAACAACAACAACAAGAACAACAACAACCACAACGATAATGGAAACCAGGAGAACAAAGAGGTTACCGATCAGCATTATAAGGACCAAAGGTTTTTTTTTTTTTTGCCTCGTGGATGCTCTGAGATAAACAATTAGACGAGATTTTGTGACATTCAATACATGGATTTGAGAAAAGAGGAAACATCGATCTTACAAACACACACACGCACACCTACCCTCCCTTGCTCTCTCTCTCTCTCTCTCTCTCTCTCTCTCTCTCTCTCTCTCTGTGTCTCTGTCTCCCCCCCGCCACCGCCCAATCTCTCGCCCACCAGAGGATGAAAACCGTCACTTACCCCGTACTTCCAGCGCTCACTTTCCGGAATCCTCAAGATCGGGTTTCTGGGCGTCGTCATGATGAAAGCGGGTTCTGTTGACGTTTTACTTGTTGATGATGATGATGATGATGGTAATAATGATGCGGCTGTTACTGCCTGGTCCTGGCCAAATCAGCTTAGTCCGAAGTCCGAGGTGATTGATTCCCAATCGATAAAGATCGGCGAGGACTTGAGTGTGTGAAATCTCCAAGGCTCTTGTCGTGAGTAATACGCCTAGCTGAAGCTCAGTTATCACAAGGGAGCCAGGAACTCGTGCTGAATATATTCCTTTATTTTATTATGTGAGTATAAATCCGTATGTGTTTGATGCTGGAGCTTCTATTGTAAAGATTCCGACTGAAATATTTAGAACCACTCTTTCCCTAACGGCGATCTTTTGTTATCACCGACTCACTAAGACAGTATAAGACTATGAAGAAACAATGGCGACCAAGTCGATATAAATTGTAAACTTTCGATTGAAATTTAAAACAAACCATAAAATCTCACTGGGCTAAAGGTCATAAAATCGATTAACCTAGGAAATGAAAAACGATAACACCGATTTTTATACAGAACTGAATGTATTGGTCTGGATTCGATCCCTTCATAAACAAAGAAATTTTCAATGATGCTTAATAAAAGCAAGAGTTAGAGAGTTTAAACCTATACTCCTCCAAAATTCAGATACATCAAAATGATTTTAATCTAGTAAAATTGCTTTGCCACGGTGAAACAACTCTTGCTATAGAAAAACGGTCTCGCCTAAATCTAAGATTGATTGAAAAGATTGGGACGATCAACTTAAGGGCACTGAGAAACAAGCCTTGAAGTCATCTCTTAAGTATTGTGTCACCGATTTATTTCCTAGGCTCTTGGTTGACTTACTAATACAGTCAGCACCTGAAAATAAAAACAAATTAATATTTATTGCGATTTCTTCAACTTGAAAGTAATATTAAATAATTCGTTCGTGGATTTGATATTTTTAACAAGCCTAGGCTACCATGGAAGGTAATCTTAGAAATTTCTACTTAATGGATTAAAATAAGCGATAAATATCCTCTGTTAATAACTTTAACCCTTCTGAAGTAGTTTAAAAAAAAAGATGAAAAAAAATCGATTTTCACTATCAAGAAACTTCCAGTGTTAAACTTTTAAAGTGGGCTTGAGGTAAAACACTTGCCACAGACAGACTGAGACATTACACCGTGGGTTTGAATCTTATTCTAAATTTGTCGTGAGGGAGATTTGATGGTGGTTCTTTTCTTTACATCCGTTAATATTTGATCTGCGATATAAAAAAAACTACAAAACGAAATTCACAAACACTGTTTACTTAAGAGAAGAAAACCTTTATTCTACAATAAACAAAGATTAACATCTTTCTTTCATCGTGTTATATAATATAGAGATCTAGATTCATTTGGAAAGTGGAAATATTTTTATCCTTCCCATCCTCCTTCTCATTCTCTCTCTCTCTCTCTCTCTCTCTCTCTCTCTCTCTCTCTCTCTCTCTCTCTCTCTCTCTCTCTCTCTCTCTCCGTGTGTCCTCTAGCCGAGTCAATACATTAACTACCCACATGATACCCCTGGCCAGTTTCGCCTTCCAAGATTCCCTGGACAACCAGGCACTAAGTGGAAACTGACACCTTCAGGACAGCACACAGAAGAGGGCAGACTCGCTCATGGAAACTCAACATCATACCACAGCCCGGTATACGAAGATCTGGACAATATTTTGTTAAGGGAGTTGATTGCATCTTAATATTGGACTAAGATTCCTAACTTTTTTGTTGTCTCAGACATTCTTTATCTCTCCTTGTTCCTACTATCAGTCTCTCTCAGATGCTTCATCTCTCTCTCTCCCCCTCTCTCTCTCTCTCTCTCTCTCTCTCTCTCTCTCTCTCTCTCTCTCTCTCTCCCTCTGTGTCTTTCTGTGTCTCTGTCCGTCTGTGTCACTCTCACATTCTATCCCTGCCTCCCTCCCCCTATCTCTCTCTCTCTCTCTCTCTCTCTCTCTCTCTCTCTCTCTCTCTCTCTCTCTCTCTCTTTCTCTCTCTCTCTTTTTCTGTCTTTGTATCTGCCACTCTCACATTTCCCCCCTACCTCTATCCCTATCCCCCGCCTCTCTCTCTCTCTCTCTCTCTCTCTCTCTCTCTCTCTCTCTCTCTCACTCACTCTCCCTCTTGAATTTCTTGAATTTGATTATAAATGTCCCTTTTTGATAAAAAAAAAAAATTATAATCTTCATCAAAGAATTATCGCGCTTCTCCATCACAAAATGATACACTATCACACAGAATAAAGCTGAGTCGATTGAGACCCAAAACTCATCCTCGCAGCCAAGGCTGATAGTCCCTGTAGACTAATCTAAGGGCAAGAGGTCTGCCAACCGACCACTAGAGCTCCACCACACCCGTATAAGCCCTTCGGTACAGTACACGTAGATGGTTTTCCCTGATGTAATAAACCCTACATCACTTCAGATGGTGGCTTGTTTATCGCTAAAGGAAAGATCTAGAATTCTAGATTATCTAATTGTTTATTTATCTGTATCAAGCAACAGGCAGTTATCATGGATCTTGATATCAAAATAAATTAACTTATAACATAATATGCTAACAAAACACCCAACTCTAATTTATTAGTTCATCCTATTGTTTTTCACTTACTTGAAGTTCACGACGCTTTTCTCCAAAACATCGTTTCTTCAGTTTTTATCTTCTATGTCCTATTATTTGTCTTCTGGCCGCTTGTACATCTCTCACTTGAGCATAAGGTTTTATTATCTTTTGTCATAATCTTGTTTTTTTTTTTGAGACGATGCGTGTTGTGGCGTGACTGTTTATCTTATCCTCTCTATCTTTCTTCCTCTCTTTCTCTGTCTTTCCCTAACCATCCATTTAGCTAGCTATATGTCTATATTTTCCTCTCTCTCTCTCTCTCTCTCTCTCTCTCTCTCTCTCTCTCTCTCTCTCTCTCTCTCTCTCTCTCTCTCTTTCTCTCATATAATGTGTAGACTACACTCTTCCCACCTTCCCCCCCCGCCCCCTTCTCTCTCTCTCTCTCTCTCTCTCTCTCTCTCTCTCTCTCTCTCTCTCTCTCTCTCTCTCTCTCTCTCTCTCTCTCTCTCTCTCGCTTTCGCTCTCGATTTCCTATTATTTTTATCCCTTCCCACTCCCATCCACATGTAAATAATATCACAATAAAAACACTTGTTACAATCTTTCTTTCTCTCCCACACAATTGTTCTATCTCCAGTAAGTGGCTTGTTCCGATCTCAAATACTGGTCGTATCGATACAACCCTCCCGCGAGAAATGGGCAATATCGACTATGTCCTAAGCCGTCTGCTGAGCTAGCCGAGCTGTTTCCCTCCCCAGTAAAGGCTGATCCCTGCGGAGCTTTTCCCCGGCATTAATGATGAATGAGCACCGGTACAAACCGGCTAATTTGATTGTACCCTCATATCCGGTCTGTATGAACGTTCGCTTTGTTTTTCTTTATTCCGCGCAATGTTTGTACTTTGTTATAGTTTGTGCTCGAAAAGCTGAATTAGGCGTTGCATAATTCACACGAGTAAATTACCAAAACTGTGAGAATAGTGTTACAAGCAGACTTACTTACCTCGTAATGAGTAAATGAAACATTTGAAATGGGGAAAAAACGGAACTTTTAAGATAAAAAGAAAGATAATCTTTACAGGAACATAAAAACAATTATTTCGAGTTTATGACACACAAATAATCCCATCTGACCTAGCCATAATAATACTTCTTATCCGAATAACTGGTAATCGGTGGTTATTTTTAATGATTTTGTCATACTTGAACTCTATTTATTTTCTTTATTCTCAAGTGTATGATATTGGTATGACAGAATTTGCGTTGCAAGTCTTGAAGTTAACGAGATCATCTTGTGCGTGTGAAACTTAGGGAACATCTTCACATTTTATTTGATATATTTATAAAAAAAAAAATGAATTTGATTATTATTCAGCTCTGTCTGTCATGAAGGACAGTCAAAAGGCAGCGGTGAGTTAAGATTCTCATTAAAACTGCCATTTTCCGACTTCCACGTGAAAAAAAAACATTTTTACACGAATCACAGCTGCTTGTGGAAGTGGTTTCACATTAACTGTTTTTAAAGCAAGAATCTTTAGTGGTGGTTGTATTGAATCACATTAAGTGTCTTTAAAGCAAGATCCTTTAGCGGTGGTTGTATTGTATCACATTAACTGTTTTTAAAGCAAGAATCTTTAGCGGTGGTTGTATTGTATCACATTAACTATTTTTAAAGCATGAATCTTTAGCGGTGGTTGTATTGAATCACATTAAGTGTCTTTAAAGCAAGATCCTTTAGCGGTGGTTGTATTGTATCACATTAACTGTTTTTAAAGCAAGAATCTTTAGCGGTGGTTGTATTGTATCACATTAACTGTTTTTAAAGCATGAATCTTTAGTGGTGGTTGTATTGTATCACATTAAGTTTTTAAAGCATGAATCTTTAGTGGTGGTTGTATTGTATCACATTAAGTTTTTAAAGCATGAATCTTTAGTGGTAATTGTATTATATCACATTAACTGTTTTTAAAGCAAGAATCTTTAGCGGTGGTTGTATTGTATCACATTAACTATTTTTAAAGCATGAATTTTTAGTGGTGGTTGTATTGTATCACATTAACTGTTTTTAAAGCATGAATTTTTAGCGGTGGTTGTATTGTATCACATTAACTGTTTTTAAAGCATGAATTTTTAGTGGTGGTTGTATTGTATCACATTAACTGTTTTTAAAGCAAGAATCTTTAGCGGTGGTTGTATTGTATCACATTAACTGTTTTTAAAGCATGAATCTTTAGTGGTGGTTGTATTGTATCACATTAAGTTTTTAAAGCATGAATCTTTAGTGGTAATTGTATTATATCACATTAACTGTTTTTAAAGCAAGAATCTTTAGCGGTGGTTGTATTGTATCACATTAACTATTTTTAAAGCATGAATTTTTAGTGGTGGTTGTATTGTATCACATTAACTGTTTTTAAAGCATGAATTTTTAGCGGTGGTTGTATTGTATCACATTAACTGTTTTTAAAGCATGAATTTTTAGTGGTGGTTGTATTGTATCACATTAACTGTTTTTAAAGCAAGAATCTTTAGCGGTGGTTGTATTGTATCACATTAACTGTTTTTAAAGCATGAATCTTTAGTGGTGGTTGTATTGTATCACATTAAGTTTTTAAAGCATGAATCTTTAGTGGTAATTGTATTGTATCACATTTACTGTTTTTAAAGCATGAATCTTTAGCGGTGGTTGTATTGTATCACATTAACTGTTTTTAAAGCATGAATTTTTAGCGGTGGTTGTATTGTATCACATTAACTGTTTTTAAAGCGTGAATCTTTAGCGGTGGTTGTATTGTATCACATTAACTGTTTTTAAAGCAAGAATCTTTAGCGGTGGTTGTATTGTATCACATTAACTGTTTTTAAAGCATGAATCTTTAGTGGTGGTTGTATTGTATCACATTAAGTTTTTAAAGCATGAATCTTTAGTGGTAATTGTATTGTATCACATTAACTGTTTTTAAAGCATGAATCTTTGGCGGTGGTTGTATTGTATCACATTAACTGTTTTTAAAGCATGAATCTTTAGTGGTGGTTGTATTGTATCACATTAACTGTTTTTAAAGCATGAATCTTTAGTGGTAATTGTATTGTATCACATTAACTGTTTTTAAAGCATGAATCTTTGGCGGTGGTTGTATTGTATCACATTAACTGTGTTTAAAGTATGAATCTTTAGCGGTGGTTGTATTGTATCACATTAACTGTTTTTAAAGCATGAATCTTTAGCGGTGGTTGTATTGTATCACATTAAATGATTTTAAAGCATGAATCTTTGGCGTTGGTTGTATTGTATCATATTAACTGTTTTTAAAGCATGAATCTTTAGCGGTGGTTGTATTGTATCACATTAACTGTTTTTAAAGCAAGAATCTTTAGCAGTGGTTGTATTGTATCACATTAAATGTTTTTAAAGCATGAATCTTTGGCGGTGGTTGTATTGTATCACATTAACTGTTTTTAAAGCAAGAATCTTTAGCGGTGGTTGTATTGTATCACATTAACTGTTTTTAAAGCATGAATCTTTAGTGGTGGTTGTATTGTATCACATTAACTGTTTTTAAAGCATGAATCTTTAGCGGTGGTTGTATTGTATCACATTAACTGTTTTTAAAGCAAGAATCTTTAGCAGTGGTTGTATTGTATCACATTAAATGTTTTTAAAGCATGAATCTTTGGCGGTGGTTGTATTGTATCACATTAACTGTTTTTGAAGCAAGAATCTTTAGCGGTGGTTGTATTGTATCACATTAACTGTTTTTAAAGCATGAATCTTTAGTGGTGGTTGTATTGTATCACATTAACTGTTTTCAAAGCAATAAAATACAAGTACTTTGACTTGTTATAATTCGACTAACAACGAACACAACTTCTCACGCAGAGGGTTCTTTTTTTTTTAATTTGAGGAGCAAAAGCTCTCGTTACTGGTGTATAGATAGGATTCAAACGTAAATCGACGAAGATTTCAAACAAAAATAATATCGTATTTAATTTTCACGTCATAGGCAACTTATTCCATCCCTGTAGGATTGATTGCAGTAGGGCGTTTAACAAGACCGATATATTTCTTTGTAATACAAGATTTTCGGAGCATGCCAAACACGATTTTAAATTCAAGAGACACAAAGTATACGGAGAAAACCGTTACCCGGAAGTAGCCGAGACAAATGTCACTAAAATAATTATACGTTTCGCTTCTTTGTGAGTAACTATATAAATATATAGTTTGAAAATAAGTTGGAATGATGGATAAGATTGCTCAACTATGAGAGATTTTCATAGATATAGAACAACTGAAAAAGGTCCTAAACATTAAATTTCCAGTAAAAATCACAAATAAGTCACTGTATAAAAAATGCCAGGAAAAGCCCCTCTCGCTGCAAATTCTAAAAGCCCGGTGGAACCTCTTTGGGCATATTCTTCGTAGAGACAGCGACATCCCTGCCAACAGAGCAACAAGAGCCTACTTCATCCAATATGGCCACAAACTAAGAGGACGGCCGACAACAACTCTCCCAATCGTACTGAACAGAGATCTAGGACTAATTGACCATTTTAGACTCCATTCAACCGATGATCTGGTCAAAATCACTGAGCTCGCAAAAGACAGGAAACAGTGGAGAGAACTCTCTGCGAGGATAGAGAAAGCTGCCGAAGCGTCACAGACGGAGAACTGGGATGCGACACGGCAATAAGTCAGTAAGTCAGTCAGAACAACAGAATCAGGTCGGAACGGCAATTGAACACACCTCAGTCATACCCGAAGCGAGCGGTGGACAAGGCACATCTTTATCCTCCACTTGAAGAGAATTTGAGGTAAGATCGTCTCTCTCTCTCTCTCTCTCTCTCTCTCTCTCTCTCTCTCTCTCTCTCTCTCTCTCTCTCTCTCTCTCTCTCTCTATATATATATATATATATATATATATATATATATATATATATATATATATTTGTGTGTCAAATAACATAATAAAAACAGTGCTCAACAATTAAGGAGCGTGGTATGTGTGTGTGTGTGTGTGTGTGAGTTGGTGCAAGTAGGCGAAAATTTATCATCGATAACTTTACCTTGTGGTCTTAACTAGGCCAGGTCTAACCGTCGATCTAGATTAAATGTAAAGTAACTTATTTATCTAGATTCAGATTTAAGCATTCCTAAAATATAAACCATAATTCATTGGAATAATTTCAAAAGCAAGTCTCACGTATAATGATGGTATATTTTTAAAAAGTTGCCAATTTGATAGAAAAAGAAAAATTCCCGTTTTGCAAGTATTAAACAGAGGCCTAACTGCGTTATAAGATCCATTATAGATGGCGACAATCGAATAATTTATATCATTTTTATGACTTTCCCTTTAAAAGCTCTATGCTTTTTTTCTGTTAAATCAAATTTATTCATGTATCAGATCTAAAAACCGTGTATGCCCTAACATCAAATCAACGTTACTTAGGACAAGATTTTTAAAAACTTTTATTAAAACAACCAACCTCGTGCCTCATATTTAGAAACAGTGTAAGCTCTGATCATGCAGCAGCTTAAGCGTTTTTACCTTTTCTTTTATTTTTAATCAAAATTTCTCATCCATCAGATCTAGAAATTGTCAATGCTCTGATCATAAAGCAAATGAAAAATATGGTTTTTTTTTGTTTCACATTTTTTCACTTCATGTAGAATGAAAAGTTTTAAACACAGTAATTTCAAAAAATCTCATACTCTTGGTAAATAAAATCTTTTGAAGAATTTTCCTATCAAAATTAATTCTTGAACGGATGAAGGTAGAAGTGTTAAAAGAAGACTCTGGTTTTTCGTAGAGTTGTGGGAGTTTTTTAAACACTAGATTTGTGAGGTTTGTTTCTTGTTTTTTTGGGGTTTTTTTTTTCTTCTTCATTCAAAACGTTCTCTTCCAGCAAAATATCCTTTAAATAAACCACTTGTTTATTTTTCTCTCCTTTTCCAGCCAGAATGTACAAACTATGTCACTACACTTTTGTTTGAAACGACAAAGTATTGTTTCTCTCCCTCCTGCAGTCAATAGACAGAATGTGTCATTCGCCTTTTTCCAGTCAATCTTTCTCTCCTCTGTCTCTTCTCTCCTGCAGTCAAAAGACAGAATGTGTCATTCGCCTTTTTCCAGTCAATCTTTCTCTTCTCTGTCTCTTCTCTCCTGCAGTCAATGTCGAATTTGAATCAATGTCGAATTTGCCCCTTGGCTAACTCGGGTAAGAAAATAATAATATTATTCCTTTTTCTTCTTTCTTTCTTTTTCTCTTCTTTATATTAACTGTCCCTAGAAACGACCAGTTTTTCTTTCTTTTTACTTTCTTCTTCATTCCAATCAGAGCCACTTTAGTTCACCTACTGATTCTCAAGAAATATAAAAAGCAATTATCTTTTTCTTAGTCTTATACTTCGCACATCTTGAATCTTGAAACTCGTCGGTGATTCCCACTATATACTTGTCTTGCTTTCCTATAGAAATATAAAAAAATTATAATAATATCTCTCTCTGCCCATTTATCCAGTATCTAGAACTTTCTCAGATTTACACTTATACAAGCTTCCCCTCCCTCCCCCCCCTCCCCCCCCCACACACACCCTCCCATCTTTCTCATTCCTTAGTGCCGGCCCTTGACCAGATCTCCAATCATCAGACGTGAGGTGACCAACCCTCGGAAGACCCATCATAATTCCATTACAGGGCTGGCATAGTGATTGCGTCTTCCCCTCTTGTCCTCTTAGGCGACCACTTAACGGTCAAAACTCTTTCTTTCCGCTTACAGAGCGGTTTCCTTTAATCTATTTCCAATTGGAGGTCCCTCCATCTCACACCCTTCTGGGAGAAGGTAGCCCCGATAGAGCTCGCGAGTGATTCAATCACAGGAGATGGAGGAAAGATGAACTCAACCGATCTTGTGTGGCTGGAGTTAGTAAAGATAGAGAGATTGGGCATAGGGGGAGATGTTATTGTTACCCAGAGAGAGAGAGAGAGAGAGAGAGAGAGAGAGAGAGAGAGAGAGAGAGAGAGAGACAGACAGAGAGACAGACAGAGAGACAGAGAGAGAGAGAGAATTTGTATTGATGTTATTACATCTTTCTCTGTGCTCACACTGACCGGTGAGTGTTGTTCTTTAATTAATCTTCCACCAGATCTCGACAAACCGATGCCAGTTTTTCACAGGATACGTTTGGTACCAGTCTCGTTACCACTGGCCACTGGTCAGATTTGCTTTGATTTCAACGGTTCTTCGAGAAAGAATCGTTTTAGGCGGTAATGATTGGATTTTCTAGATCTAGGAGAAAGAAAACAATCTCTTTCTGTCATTGATTTAAATCTTCATTGTCTATTAATGTTTTTTATTTCCTCACACTGGTCATTTGAAACATCGGACACCAAAACCAAGCAGGGGGAGACCAGATCTAATACAAGCATTGCCCACCTCTCACATTCTACAGATCTACTCAGGCGGAAGGAGACGTAGACCTTTCACCGGATGTTCTCAAGCGGAAGTGGGGTAGGTAAAACAGTAACAGAGTGATGGCTGAACACACGGTAAGGTTGTCTTCGATTATGGCGACACACGACAAGGCGAGGCGTCTCGTGTGATATAACACATGTACACTCTCTTGCTGAGTCATAGAGGTCGCACAAGCTAGAGATAGAGATAGAGATAGATAGATAGAGATAGATAGATAGAGATAGATAGATAGATAGATAGATAGATAGATAGATAGATAGAGAGAGAGAAAGAGAGATAGATAGATAGATAGATAGATAGAGAAAGAGAGAGATAGATAGATAGAGAGAGAGACAGAGATAGATACATAGATAGAGAGAGATATAGATAGATAGATAAATAGAGAGAGAGAGAAAGAGAGAGAGATAGACAGATAGAGAGAGAGAAAGAGAGAGAGATAGATAGATAGAGCGAGAGATAGATAGATAGATAGATAGATAGATAGATAGATAGAGAGAGATAGATAGAGAGGGAGAAAGAGAGAGAGATAAATAGCTAGATAGAGCGAGAGATAGATAGATAGATAGATAGATAGAGAGAGAGAAAGAGAGACAGAGAGAGGGGAGAAGATGGGATAAAGAAGGAAAATTGCGGTTAGGCAGACATAAGAATCTAAAACTAAAATAATATCTATCTTTATTATGAACTAATATTTCTCCTCGACCAGATTTTAGTTTTCTTTGATTCAGGTAGATAGAATTTCAACACTCTGAAATTCATTTTCGTCTTCATGTATTTTTTTTTTATTTTCTCAAAGCTTCAATGAAAGAATTTGAGAGTGAGAAGCGCCGTGTCCGTTAACGGACTCCGTCTCGTGGGGATATCATAGCGAAGTCGCCCTGGGATGAGAATGTTTCCACAAGTGAAAGTGTAGACATCAGTAGAAGGTAGGGTGCGAATCCATCATCGAACTGTTCGTTGAAAGGTTTTTAATGTCACCAGGAAAGCCAGCGTTATGATTAAAATAGAACAGTATTTCTCAACTAAAGGCAAACCGACGGTCTCTGATAGAGAAGTGATTTAACTTTATGCTTTTATTGAGTTCAGTCGAGCGAAACGGATCAAATGGCAGGGCGTAACAACACATTAAACACAAGGCAATGCCGTAAATACTGTGAACCAGATGCTTCATTTTGTTTTCTTCTTTAGATCAGACGATACAATTTTATAGAATAAGAGAAAAAAGAAGAAAAAAATTAGACAGACAGGCAGACAGACAGAGAAGTCAAGGGAGAGAAAGACAAAAAGGAGTAACTACAGAAAGCTAAGGGATTTAAAAAAAAATATAAAAAAAATAAGCTGTATTGTGTATGTAAGAGAAAGGCAGAAAGAGAGAGAGAGAGAGAGAGAGAGAGAGAGAGAGAGAGAGAGAGAGAGAGAGAGAGAGAGACAGACAGACAGACAGACAGACAGACAGACAGACAGACACAGAGACAGACACAGAGACAAACAGACAGACAGACAGATAGAAAGAGAGACAGAGACAGATGGAGAGACTGAGACAGGGAGACCGACAGACCAACAGACAGATAGACAGAGAGGCAAAGACAGAAACGAATAGAGAGACTTAGAGACTGAGAGAGATTTGTTTCTCTACTTAAATACTAGTTTCAACGTATAAACCTTTCAACCACTGTGTTGAGAGAGATTGTTATGAATACATGCTACAGCGCACCTCAGCGTGAAGTGGCCATAATAGGAAGATCCGGGCAGGGAAGGATCTTAACATTGACATTAGCTTCACAAGGCGCGGACGTGAATAGTTACAGCAGTTGAAAAAAAGCTGTAGGCAATCCTATCTCGCCTCTATGGTTAGAAGCACTGGCGGCGGTAGAAGTACTAGTAGATGTAACCACAGCAGAAATAATAGTAGTAGTAGTAGTAGTAGTAGTAGTAGTAGTAGTAGTAGTAGTAGTAGTAGTAGTAGTAGTAGTAGTAGTAGTAGTAGTAGTAGTAGTAGTAGTAGTAGTAGTAGTAGTAGTAGTAGTAGTAGTAGTAGTAGTAGTAGTAGAACAGTAGAAGTAGTAGTAGTAGTAGTAGTAGTAGTAGTAGTAGTAGTAGTAGTAGTAGTAGTAGTAGTATTAGTAGTAGTAGTAGTAGTAGTAGTAGTATTAGTAGTAGTAGTAGTAGTAGTAGTAGTAGTAGTAGTAGTAGTAGTAGTAGTAGTAGTAGTAGTAGTAGTAGTAGTAGTAGTAGCAGTAGTAGTAGTAGTATTAGTAGTGGTAGTAGAGTAGCAGTAGAATTACATGCGTAGTGTGGTTTGGTATAAGCCATGTTCTCTATGAGTGGCAAGGCCACGCTCAATGACAGAACTTCATGTCGGGGGTTCGAATCACACTAAGGGCGAGCATGTTTTCTTGTCAGTCGTTATGAACCAAAGCCGGTTTATTCACTGCTTTGAACTAGTAGTAAGAAAAGAAGAAGGGACTGAAGTTATTTCTCAAGACCAGTTGTTTCTTTGAAGAGGGTCTAGGCGATGGATAATTTTCATTTTCTGGGGCAGGTACCAGTCGCTGTTATGCATTGTGTGAAAAAGAGAAGTGTACGTCTTCACCTGAATCTCTGCCAGTACTCTTATTATAACTGATCCACATAGTAGGCTATATAGTAAGACCCAATACAACCAAAGATAGGGTTGCCAACTGGAGATCCGGCCTTTTAGTCAGATTGGCAAATTTAATTGCCAAATAGGTACAGACTGAAATGGTGGACACTCCTGGTTTACCGGAAGACAAGGAAAGACAGACAGGAAATCTGAGGGTAAAAATGAGCAGAGAACAGGAGGTATAATGGACATAATGGTGAGACAGAGAGTGAGAGAAAAACACATAATATAGAACGGTATAGAGTCTGTGTGTGTGAGAGAGAGAGAGAGAGAGACAGACAGACAGACAGACAGACAGACAGACAGACAGACAGAGATTCGGAGAGGTATAGAAAGAGAGAATGACGAGTCAAGAGGGCAAATGAACGATAATAACATAATGATTATAAGAGAAAAAGAATAGAGGAGATGGAAAAGGTATAGGAAAAAAGATAAGCCGCAGCGAGAAATCAAAGTTGAGAATGGGATCAGGATAATCTTGAGAATCGTCGTCGTCGATATCAACCCCAGTCTACCCTGCTCGGGACAGCTGGACCTTCTACTGCTTGCTTCACACCCAGCCATGGTAAAAGAACCAGGTCCAGCTTTTTCCTCCTTACCAGCACAACCTCCCTTCAGACATGCATTCTGTCAGGTTATAGGAGAGATAGAGAGATACTGAGAGAGGCAATGAAAATATTATATCTTGTGTACATGATGAAGTGCTGATCTGAATCCTGACGGAAAAAAAAAACTCCATCTAACCTCAGATCAGGCTGTGTATCAACCGACCGTGCTGGAACTGAGCCAGTGAGTTAAGATTAAAGTACTCAATCCACTGGACCAGTGAGCGACAGAGAAAATGAATTTTTTGGCGTGCCGGTGTGGGGAATAGGAAGGGAAAGAGATCAAAGTGCACGTACATATGTCTTATTCAAGCAAATCTGATCTTATACTGATGAAAGTAAGGGTTAACTTTTAGGAAGGGACGGGTGGGGCAGCCTTTGGTTAAATTTTGAGCGCACATTTATAATTTTATAAGATAAAGTCTTACTCTAGCAAACCTTAAGCTGATTATGGTAAGTTTGCAACGCATATGTTTTTGTTTGTCTGTTTGTTTTTGGTGGTTTTTTTTTGTTTTGTTTTGTTTTTTTTGTTTTATAACTATGAACTTTGATAACCAAAAACATGAAACAGACAAAGACAAGGCCTACTGGATTGAAAGCTGGAGGATGTAACTAATTTCCTGAGTCCTGATTATCAAAGAACAAACTTATATCTTTCTTTTCTTAACTCTCTCTCTCTCTCTCTCTCTCTCTCTCTCTCTCTCTCTCTCTCTCTCTCTCCCCCCCCCCCCCTTGATTCATTTGCTGTGAAAATTCTAGGATAACACCATAGACTCATGCTAGTGTAAAGAGAGACTCGACACGCCTAGATAGATATCTATAAATATGAATGTTTTTTGTTTCCCTTGGAATAATTGCCTCGGTATATGTGGTGAAAAATCCATGGTTAATATTTTTAACTGTTTGTTCCTCCTTTCTTTTGCTATTTTGAAAAAAAAAAAAAAACAACTTTTCCTTCAACATTTTTATTTTAATTTTCAAAAAATGAGACTTTTTATTTGTTATCTGGATCCTTCTTCTTCTCTATAAACTTCCCCGCTTTTTATTTCTTCGTGTCAATCTGATTCTTTTTTTATGTCACTCTTACCACGTTTCTTCATCTCTGTCTATCTATTCCTTTACCTACTAATCTCTGTCTTTCTCTCTGCCTCTTCTGCTTAATTCTGTTCGTTCCTCTTGCTTGATGTTTACCCCTTCACTTTATCACCTTCACCATCATCTATATGCCTCCCCCCTAAACCTTCCCTTCCCCCAAATCTCTATCCCCCTCCTCCCTTTATCTTCTCCACTGTGAGTGTGAGTGTGTGTGTGTGTGTGTGTATCACGTGACCCGACCTGCCTCCTGTCTCTGTCTTTCTCCGTGCCTGATTACAGTGTCGCTAGGCCTCTAATGCCGGTAATGAGTAGCTAGTCAGTGTAGACAGAGTTGCCTGCCCTTGCCTTGTATCGATCCGAGACAGAGAACCTCCTCCTCCCATCATCTGATGTCACTCCTTCTCCTCCCCCTCCTCCTCCTCCTCCCATTCTTTTATTATTTAATTTTTTCAGAATCCAAGTTTTATACTTCCGACATTGTCTGAGAGATAAGTATCTATTTGGCGTCACAGACAGTAGAGATAATCTCAGGCTCTTCGTTCATCTTTCGTTACTTTTCATTAACGAAGAAAACTCAAAATGGCGATAACGAAGAGAATAAACACAGTAATAAGAATGATAAAAGTAGTAATGATATAATAATAATAATAATAATAATAATAATAATAATAATAACCATTTATAAAGCGCCGTATATCACCTTAAATAAAATGCTCTAGGCGCGTACAGATTTTTCACAATAAAAACAGTAGATATATAATTTGACATCAATAAGACCCTAAAATATGAAAGAGGTCACACAAAGGCTTGTTTAAAAAGGAAAGTCTTTAAATGCCGTTTAAAATTGTCGTGTGTAAAAGATAGTTTTAAATATGCCGGGAGGGCATTCCATTTAATGGGAGAGTAAATTGAAAAAGCCCTATCGCCTAGCGTTGAATGAGATCGTGGTAAAGCTAGTTTATTATTACCACTTGATCTTAAAACTCTATTAGGCCTATGACATTCTAAAATTTCTTGAATATAAAAAGGAGATGTATTTTGAAAAAATTTATGAACAAAGGTCAGTACTTTAAAATCAATTCTTTGTTTAACTGGAAGCCAGTGAAGATCTTTTAAGACAGGTGTAATGTGCTGATGCTTTTTAGCACAGAATACAATCCTGGCTGCCTGATTTTGTACTCTCTGGAGTTTAGTTATTGAATTAAGAGATACTCCAGTAAACAATGAATTACAGTAGTCTATTCTGCTCATTACTAAAGAGCTGACTAGAAGTTGAGCAGTATCTTTATTAATATAGCTTCTGATCATGCCAATATTCTTAAGATGGTAGTACGATTGCTGACATATGCTATTGATCTGACAAGACATAGTAAAATTTGCGTCTAAATAACATCCCAGATTCTTTACTGAACTTGAAACAGGAACGCTGGAACTTTTTATTTGAACACTATAATATAATGATGAGAATAAATTATTATTATTATTATTATTATTATTATTATTATTATTATTATTATTATTATTATTATCATTATCATTATTATTATTATTATTATTATTATTATTATTATTATTATTATTATTATTATTATTATTATTATTATTATTATTATTATTATTATTATTATTATTGTTATCATCATCATCATCATCATCATTATTATTATTATTATTATTATTATTATTATTATTATTATTATTATTATTATTATTATTATTATTATTAATTTAAGAAAAACATACATATGAAAGTGCTTAGTGATTCAAATGAATGCATAAATCTCATCCAGAAAGTTTCCTGAACGGTTTAAGGGGTTACTTATTCTAGTTTATGTATAAAAACCACAGAATTTTCTGCTGTAAATCAAGAAGACCGAAACTCACATTTAATTCCCATAACCATCACCAACAGTAATAGGTAAGTGTTATTGAGAAAACCACCGTCTGTTGGTGAAGACAAAGTTTTACTTACAGTCGATATTTCATGTGTTCTTTAATACTAAGAATTATCTTTCCTTTCCCAAACAAATCATGATTGTGGTTCTGAATTATGGACAATGCACATTACTTTTGTAAGGTGTAATCTTGGGGGTTAATAATCGACTCAGCCGTGTAGAAATTCTACTCTTTTTTTTTGCTCGTGACTGAATGTATGCCTGCAATTGGCCCAGCTAGTCATGCTGGAAATTATCTTACTCTTAAACGTCAATATAGAAACCGTTTTTTTTTTCTTTTTTTTTTTGGTTTGTTTCTTTTTTTGTTTGTATTTTCCATTTTCCATTATGTTAATTGCTACAAACTACCATAGCATACTTTTCTGAAATCCATTTTTTTTCATGGCTTCAGGAAAACTTCTTATCTTAAGTTAATACTTCTTTTAGCCAGATTATCTGAAACCGCTTCAGTGTTTGTGAAAAGTATTACTTGGTTTTGCTTGAGAACCGGTGAGGAGTTATTGTAACGGATAAGTTTATTCATACGGAGAAAAAGAGAGAGAGAGAGAGAGAGAGAGAGAGAGAGAGAGAGAGAGAGAGAGAGAGAGAGAGAGAGAGAGAGAGAGAGAAAGTAGTATAGAAAAGTCAGCCACAAACCTAGATTTAGCTCGAGACCGACAAATAAGACGAAAGACATTACAACAGATGGAATGAACAGGGATCGAACCTGCGCCTCGATGCGGCACCCATCGCCTTGCCGAGACAAGACCAGGCACTTAATCACTGAGCTATCCGCATCTACAAAAATAGATGCTTCAGGAACAGTGACTTTCATGAGAGAGAAAGAGAGAGAGAGGGAGAGAGGGGGGGGGGGGGGGGGCAGGTGCAGACAGACAGACAGACAGATAGACAGACAGACATACAGAGACAGAAAGAGAGACAGACAATGAGACAGAGTCAGAGACAGGGAGAGAATGAGAGAGATGTTGAATTTGTGTAAGAGTGCTTGTTTTACTTATTAAAAAAAAAAAAAAACCCGCAAAATTGGATTTATCATACATGATACAGTTATACGTTTTTTTTTATAATTCGTTGCATAAGAAGAACAGGCGAGTTTTTGGGTTTGTTTTTTTTTTTTTTCAATAATTTGAGGCAGTAACGGCTCAATCCTGCAATCACGTCTTCCTTATTTTCCTGCTACCCGTATCTCCACCCGTTTCGTGGAAACTGTCGTGTGAACGTTTCTTCTCATTCAGAGCGTCCAATTTGTCCCATCATGGTGCACACTGAGGCGCGGAATAGAGCTAAGTTACGACACGACGACAATTTAG
>JAWDGP010007534.1:97500-107500 GCA_033675545.1 Elysia crispata | reverse complement strand
ATATTTTTCAAAATCCTGAGCATCTAAAAATTTAGCAGGAGCAGTTGCAATCTCTTGCTCCCTCGGCAAAAAAAAAAACAAAACAAAAACAAAAGCAAAAATAAAAATGTATAAACATCTCACTGTGTTAAGTAACAGTGATTTGAGAGCCCAATCAATTAAGCCGCTTACTTTCACTTTTTAAGATAATCTAAGACCAATTCTCAACAATATCAACGTTTTGACGCTAATCTGACTTATCGATGAAATATGAAATCACTTTTCGCTAACTACTTCTTGCCAAACGGATGCTGATAACATCAACGACACAACAAAATGCCCTACTACTCACGATGTACTGAAAGAGTACAGATGCGATAAGTGAACGCGTATCTGTATAATTATATCCAAGACGCACGACAGGTTCCGGGGAAGAAGAGGAAGAAAACTTTGTAAACAATCTCACGCGTGCAAATCGCATGCACTGTCAGCAGACGGTGAAAACCTGGCCTCACGCGCGCGCGCGGTGAATGAGTGGAAATGTAAACAAACATCTAGCACAACTGACGAGCCGGCAGGGCGAGAGAGCGAGAGAGAGAGAGGGAGAGAGGGAGAGCGAGTCGCGGGCCGCGAGGCGGAAAGTCCAATGCCGCCCCCGATCTAAGGATGACTATGATGTATGGCAAGCTCGGTTCCTCCTCGAGGAAGTTTTAAGAGGAGAATAAGAGATTTCAGAGTTTCAAAGCAGAGGCTAACGCGAGGCGGGAAGTTTAAATGGCGCTAATATCAACCAGGATCTAGAAACCAACAATAATTCCTCACCAGATCACGGAGGGAAGAGAAAAAAATAAATGTTGGCGAGGGCTCTAGATTGTCCCACTCTACCAGCGAGAGGGGAAGCAACAGCGACACTCGGGTCCTGTCCACAACAGGTTCCTCCCGAGTCCAGGGGACTGTGGGCGGGGCACAACAACTGTTAAACTACCGGGATCTGGTCCAGTATAGACTAAATACCACCACATTCTTCGTTTAATTCTTTGTTGTCCGTGTGTATAATGGTGGGTTGATACTTTACAGGACTGCTAGGGGAGACAAGCCTAATCTATCGCTGTTGTAACAAGGAAAAAAAAGGGCAGCTGCTCAATTCCCTTTAGCTGGTAGATTTGAAAAAAAAAAAAAGAGAAGTTTCACACTCCAGATGATTTAATTAGGAATCAACGACCCAAGAAACTCGAGTACGTGTGCAGGCTTGTTTTGTTTTAGAATGCTTTTTTCAAGTAGAAATCCTGACATTTTCTTAATGAGCATGCTATCTCCTCCTCCTCCTCCTTCTCTTCTTCTTCTTCTTCTTCTTCTTCTTCTTCTTCTTCTTCTTCTTCTTCTTCTTCTCCTTCCTCTTCCTCTTCTTCTTCTTCTTCTTCTTCTTCTTCTTCTTCTTCTTCTTCTTTTTCAACGGGATTCTAAACTCGCATTAGATAAGAAGAGCAGGTATGAATGCCAAGTCTTCTTCTTCTTCTTCTCCTCTTCTTCTTCTTCTTCTTCTTCTTCTTCTTCTTCTTCTTCTTCTTCTTCTTCTCCTTCCTCTTCCTCTTCTTCTTCTTCTTCTTCTTCTTCTTCTTTTTCAACGGGATTCTAAACTCGCATTAGATAAGAAGAGCAGGTATGAATGCCAAGTCTTCTTCTTCTTCTTCTCCTCTTCTTCTTCTTCTTCTTCTTCTTCTTCTTCTTCTTCTTCTTCTTCTTCTTCTTCTTCTTCTTCTTCTTCTTCTTCTTCTTCTTCTTCTTCTTCTTCTTCTTCTTCAACGGGATTCTAAACTCGCATTAGATAAGAAGAGCCGGTATGAATGCCAAGGTTCTTCAGAGCGTTTAGAAAGAAGCATATATTATAAAACCCCTCACACTGGCTTTGCCTTGATCAAGGATTATTTCCCGTGAAGGTATGGGATGGAAAGAAGGGGAGGGGGGGTTATTTCATTTGTTGCAACATTCAGTAGCTTTTTTTAACTGATTTCTCACGTCGAAGAATTTTTTTTTAACTGAGGAGAAGAAGTGCTGTGTTAGATGATATATTTATTATTTGTTTGATTAATTGATTGGTTTAGTCGTCATTACCGTTTTGTTTCTATTTGTTTCACAGAACGCATTATTTACTGAAGCAAAGGAGATGTATAAATCGCTGGGGAAAATCCGTGCAAATATCAAACTGAGCGCAGACATTGAGGGCTATACGCCCTTTAGCTTTCTGGCGAGAGTTATCCAGAAAAAGTATTTTAATGTAAGATATAATCATGCCCCGTCTTCTACTCTGCGGTTTTAAAAGTAAACGTCGTGTCCGATTTATTTATTTTGGAGATACTCGCGAATACCACAGGCTCGAGAATCGAGAATCAAAAATATCCTCAGTGAATCACATTACACAACTTTAGTTCACATTAAAATTTTACTTTCTAATTCTTTAAAGGTTTATTTCACACATTCCAAAGTATTGCGTGTAGTTTTTATACGATGTTGACAGAAGTTTCCTATCAAAGAATAATAATTATAATGAATTGCATAACTTTGTATTTTTTTCTTCATTGTAAAATTAGAAATTAATAATTAGAACGATGGATAATTTTTTTAGGCACAACAAAAAGTAAAGTTCTAATTCAGGCTCTTGGTAAATAGTTGAACCAAACTAAATAAAATTTACCAATTTCAGACGGGAAGATTCTCAAAAAGATCAAACACTTTCACTTCATCTTTTCTCTCCGTTTAAGACTACATTAAAGACTTCAAGCTACAAACAAATGGCATCTACGACTCTACACAATAAGGAAAATCTTATCAAAATTTATAACACTTCTAAGCTAAAACTGCACCTTTTTTTACATGACAAATAGCAGATTTGTCTCGAGTCCCGATTATGTGAACACAAATAATATTCACAATTTATTTTTCACCAAATCTGCTTCATCAAAAGTTTTCCCACAGGTGACTCTCAAAGCCTTGAAACAAATCTAAACCTCCAACCGTCACATCTGAGATTTCCTGATGTTTGACATGGTTCAGCCCTAACAGGTAACACCAAGGTTCGGAGAGACCCGATCCGTGGCCCAGCCCAACAATCACGCAACAGCAGCTGTCGCCGGTCGCTGCTGTCCAGATTTTGCAGAGGTTTCACCCTCTAACAAAGCTAGTTATTCCCCCCCCCCCCCCTTTTTCCACAGCAGGTAAAGTAATAAAATAAAAAAAAAAACAAGAGGACGCCATTTCACAATGTTTCATGTAGCGGATATAATCGGTTGCGACGATCTTACACAACATATCCGGAATGGATTAAAAAAAACAAACCCACCAGGTAATACTAGAGTTATGTATGGTATCCTGTGCTGCATGTCCATGTTTCGAGCTGACCTGACAGGCTGACACACCTCAACACAATTCTATCCCTGGACATCCACCTGAGGACTGAACGTGGCTGGGTGGATAACGCGCTGGACACTAGATGTGCACGGTTTCCGCACTGAGGAGATCAACCAAAACCTTCACTGGAACTAAGGTTAGGGTCTAACCATCTTAATTCTACTGTTCTTGACGGAGGTTTCTTTCGTTGAATAGAATATATCTCTAATCATTAAAATTTGAGAGACTTTCACAAAATAATCTTCAAATGAATCTTTCATTTACCAGTCAATTAAACATTAATCTACAAACTAATCAATTATTCAGTCAATCAATCATTCAGCCAATCAATCAATCAATAATTCAATCAACCAACGGTCCAATCAAGCAGTGATATGCTTAGTGAAGTAAAGAAAGTATATCAAATCTCCACGACATGACCAATTCAACTCGATCCATTGGAACTTCTAATTCCATTATGTGTTCTACTCATAGCTAGAAATCTGTTTCCTTCTTGTCTCTCTTATTATCAATTTTACGATTACTGCAGACACTAAATACATGTATACCATCCTTCACTGTGATCTCGATACCAGCTGATACTTGGACAAGGCATCAGATGTGTGCCAGTGTGACAAAGCAACAAATAGAGGTAAAATTAGGCGCACCAAAGAAAACTTTCGAAAAAGAGTGATGTATCGGTAAAACCAAGATTTAGAGGTAACCACGCAACTTGGCATTAAAGACGACAAAGACTTTGAAGAGATATGACGCCCTCTACTTCCGCTCTAGGTCCGCCGTTAAATAATTATTATGTTGATTCTACGCTCTGTTGTGAGCTGAAAGTCCGGCTGATGGGTTATTTTGTTTATTACATTATATTAAATACAGTAGTAATCTAAGAAGAATGGTAACTTATGGTTCTTAGCTTGAGAGAGGTATGATTGAAATAGGTGATGCAACAAATAAATCAAAGCAACAAATAAACAAAAAAACAACAACAACAACAAAACAAACTTGGAAAGTCTGGCTAACAGAAAATGCAATAGAAGCAATGGGGAAAAAAAGAAGTACGTTTAACATAATTAATGAAACCCTTAGGATTTATGTCAGTGTTTGTTGCCCCATGAGAGAAGGCCTTGTTGCCACACGAGAGAAGGCCTTGTTGCCACACGAGAGAAGGCCTTGTTGCCACACGAGAGAAGGCCTTGTTGCCACACGAGAGAAGGCCTTGTTGCCACACGACCGCTAGTCGCACATGACCATGAACCAGGGAATGTGGTCCACTCTCTGAATCACGGGCAGTGGACACACCTGACCAGTGACTGTTCACCCGGAGTGAAATGAAAACATTCTGAGTTGAGGGACCGATGCCAGGATTTAATGCCTGGATACAAGATAGTCATCAGTTCATTGCCGAGACAGGCTGGATTACGTCATGGGTCAAGGATGATAAGACTTATACATGTTCAAGGCTGTTCTCTTTGTGATGCACAACGGCGTCATGGATATACAATTTTAACTGTGCCGTGTTATTAGATCTGTACGAGCAAAATTGATGCAATCTTTGTGGCCGCGTTGAGTTCATATTTAGCTTAAAGTAAAGATCGATAGGGTTTAGCAGAGAGACACACACACAGAGAGAGAGAGAGAGAGAGAGAGAGAGAGAGAGAGAGAGAGAGAGAGAGAGAGAGAGAGTAAAATTCCTTGCGCTCAATTAATGTTCTTTGGTTAGTTTTACATCCCCTAATTTTCCGGAAGAATCTTATATCCAAGTCATCAGTTTATGAACAAGCCAATGAAGTGCACGGGACAAATCTATCATTACCCTTGATTGCGCATGCGCCAAAAAAAAAAAAAAAAATTATATATATATATATATATATATATATATATATATATATATATATATATATATATATAATTATGTAATCTTTTCTCTGACATGAGTTTGCGCACGTCGTCTGTACTTTTGGACGCTTATAGTCTTCCAGTGCTCGCGTTACCACTTTAGGTGAAAGCGACATCAAACAGCTGACCCATGCTCTCCCCCATGTTTTCACAAGAATTTGAGCAAGTCTAATTCTAAAAAAAACGGACATAATCCGTTTTCCTTTGTGCTAATTTCATTCACTACTGTTCCAAAAGACTTAAATAGAAACTCCTCAAAAAAGGTATTCTCCCTTGTCAATTCTCTCCTTGAACCTTGTTTTACCCGGCCTCACTGGGCTGAGAACGTTTCTGACTCCCAGGGCCTGGTCTATGGTTGAAAGCGGCCGACACAAAATGCCAGGTTTCACCAGGTTGAATGTAGCAGACGATAGACCAGAACCATGTAACAAGCTTAGCGTTACCTAACCACATCCTTTTCTTTCAGGCATCCGGAAAGTCCGGGGCTTTTTTTTTCTCTTCTATTCCCCCACGCATGTTATTTCTGTTTCTTCTGTCCTGTGACAGTTTGTTGTGACGAGGACTTACGGGATGGTGGAGGCTATTGGGCAGACGTGTTCCCGTAACGCACACCCGCCGTGAATGTAAGTTTGGCATGATGGGAGTTGTGAAAGTATGGTTCTTGGTTGGCCTTGTATGGACCTTGCTAGAGAAAGTGAGGTCTGGCTCTTGAAGAATTGTCAAGTGATGTAAGGAGAAGATGATTGTCAGCAATAAATAGAAAGGTCACGGTCATAATTAAAAAGAAAAGAAACTTTAAAAAAGTGCCCATTGGAAAAAAAAGAAAATGTTTATCTAAAAAAGGGAAAAATGTTGAGTTTAACATCAGACGAAATTTATTGCAAATTCGAGAAAAAAAATAGTTAACGTTACGCTTTCTTCTTTATTTAAAAGCTTGCTTATCAGACCTTCTCTCTCTCTCTCTCTCTCTCTCTCATTCTCTCTCTCACTCACCCTCCCTCTCTCTCTCTCTCTCTCTCTCTCTCTCTCTCTCTCTCTCTCTCATGATATTTGCATACGTATTGACTGATGTCCATATATATATATATATATATATATATATGTAGAGAGAGAGAGAGAGAGAGAGAGAGAGAGAGAGAGAGAGAGAGAGAGAGAGAGAGAGAGAGAGAGAGAGAGAGAGAGAGAGAGAGAGAGAGAGAGAGAGAGAGAGAGAGAGAGAGAGAGAGAGAGAGAGAGAGAGAGAGAGAGAGAGAGAGAGAGAGAGTTGTCATCATATTTTACACATAGGAGGCTTGAGCGCCTTGCAGCTTTTTCCTCACAATTACGTTCGTCACAGTTCTAATACTTGAGTTGAGTTGCAAGATCGCTCCCATCGCCGCTGATATGAAACTTGATTCACACGCTTTGATAATGATTATGATTCTACTTTTCAAATCATTAAGATTTCTGTTCAGGAGAAAATGACGAGTATATTTTTGCCTCATGTTTGAAAAGTAGAACTTTCAACTTGTTGGGAAATTAAACATAAATGCAATGAATCGTTCCAGTTTTGGAGAAAACATGTCATTCTGTTTCAGTAGAATTGCATTATTTAAAAGTTTGAATATAGAAATCGATCAAAGACTGTCACGAGAAAATTCAAAAAAAAAAAGGAAAAAAAAAAAAAACTACAGGCATAACGGAAAGGGAGAAAACAATATTTAAAGATTAAACGATCAAGAAGAAAAGAGAGTCTTGAATGTAGTCGAGGTGAAGGAGCGAGAGATAGAGAATACATGGGCCATTCCAAATGTTTCTGACAATAATATTAATACCCCATCAAATATTTGATTCTACAGTTCTCCAGAAAGCTTCTCGCCCCTTAAGTCTCTGGAAGAATCTTCTACGGGTAGGCCAGCTATCCGTCAGTGTAGGTTAAAAAGTGACCGGATAGATTATAAAGTATCTGACCCCAGCATCAGGTGTTCAGGTCAGGGATCGAACTCGGTACCTCCCACTAGTCAGCCCAATGCTTCCCTAACTGAGCTACCTAGCGAAACAGAAAGTAAAACTTTCCACAGACTTTTCCTAACGATCTTTATAAGCTTACGTCGAGCTGTTGAGTGTTAGTGTCTTCCTACATAATTTCTTATCCTTCTTTCTATCTCCTCTTTCTGCACATCTAAGAGAGCATCAACATGCCGAGACTTTCAAGCATTAGATTCAGTGGTGACCACAGGTTAATGAGGACATGCAGGTGTATCGACTGAGCAAAAACTTCAGTTTTTCTGTCCTTTCGTTTCACGGTCTCTAAGTTCGTCCGACATATTAGTTTTGGTCCCAACTTTCCATATTAACAAGCATAAAAGAGGCACCCTAACAGCATTTTTCCTGGCCCGTATATAAAAATGTACAACTTGCGTGGCTAATTTTCTACCGTGATTTAAGTCGACAGTTTTTCAGGTTTCTTAATACAAAAAAAATCAAGAAACTATGTCAGTTTTATCTAAATCACCGCCTGAAATTGACACCTTTCCGCTATAGATTGAGACCTCAAGAGGTTACTCAAACTGATACTTTTCATTGCTATAATTAAAAAAAATCACTTAAATGATATGAGACATCCATAAACTTACTCTGTAAACCAAAAACATAGTACTTGAAAATAAAAAGATGAACCTGATATCAATTCTTTCCATACAGATCTAGACCTAGATCTAGCTAGATATCTAGATTTAGATCTAATTTTTCTGATTTAAACGCCCGAAGCAGTGACTATTTGTACGATTTCTTGAAATTGGTGGTGCTAGATCTAGCGACGTACAAAGTATATTCTGAATATTGTGAAGCAATAAGCGAAGCCAGTCTAACCAATGCCAAGCCTATCCGATGCATTAGAGGCACGATATTGTGTTTCTACATCTAGCCCATGATAGATTATTTACCTAATTTTGTATTTTATTGAAATTCGAAAGACACTAGTAGTGGTGTATATTTACTGTAGAGCAGACAAACCCTCACGTTTTTTAAGCACGTAATATTTTACTAATTGGGTCGTGTTTATACAATTTGACTCCAAACTTTTTGTTACTTATATAGCATGAAAAAGAAGTATAAAACTTTCACTGTAAGATGTAGAAAAAGAAAATCTGTTCGGCACCTCGAAAAATTTTCGAAACAAGAAAAATCGGAACAAAATAAAACCAGCAAGCATCAACACAAATTCACACCCACAATGATCTAATTTCTGATTTATTTTAACCTTGTTAAAGGTAACCATTTAAAAAAAAAATCTGCAAACTTTCAAAAATGTGCACTTATTATAATAAATGATTATAATTTTTTAGGAAGCTTTTCTAGACAATATTCTAACAGAACACCATTGTTTACAGCATAGGAAAATACAGTTTCTACAGTCTTTGACCAAAACAGTTATGGCGGCACCGGAAAATTACGAAAATACCCGGGACATCCCGGAGTGCCTGTAGGTGCATCTGCGTGTCTCTTCAGCCTGTGGTGGTGACAAAGTTAGTTAAGCAGTTTTCTGGGGGCATTAAATTAAGGAAATCGACTAATTCTATACTTTAACAGTTAGTATTTAAATCATTATGAGCGCTTATTAGAAAGCTGCGAATTTTCGCATTAAGTGCATAAAAGTGCACTGCCTTGCGGGAATTCTGAGCTAGCCGCGCAGTTATTTAAACCTACATGATAATGGATGTTTAATTAATTGTTAAAATATTTAGATTTTACAAACAAGTTTACTATCCTTATAAAATTACATTTCTGAATGCCCATACGCTTATTCTGTTATTGCTCTTCATCAAGATTATTATACAAACCTATCATTTAAAGATATTAGTATGCCTTTTCCCCAGTAAGATATGATACATTACAAATAAAGTATAATGGTAGTTTCAGTTCATCATAATGCAGATGTAAACAGATAGTATTCAACAGAATGGTGCGCGCCCCATCTCTCTCTCTCTCTCTCTCTCTCTCTCTCTCTCTCTCTCTCTCTCTCTCTCTCTCTCTCTCTCTCTCTCTCTCTCTCTCTCTCTCTCTCTCTCTCTCTCTCTAACCGGAAATCCCCGGTAACAAGTGTGCTGCTAGGTGGCACTAACGGTGTTTCTCGTAACGATGTAATCAGCTTGAACGTGTCATATTCGCATTGGCGCGGAGAAAACCGATATGCCTTGAGCGCTTTTTAAAATTGCATGAAATAATGATGAGAAACGGGTTTCTGTTAGTATTTTTATTTCATAAAACCGCGATTTTTTTTTTAATTTCCTCGATTGAGTGTTAATTTTGCAGCATTTTAAAGAGAAATTTACAGATCAGGATAAAAGAAGAATTATTAATATTAAAGGACAACTGCCTCCTATGATATTAAATTGAAATAATTTTTTTTCAAATATAATAATGAAGCAAACCAGTTGTAAAAGTCTTTAATCAGCCCGCAGGGAATTGGATTCTTAAAATCAAAATGCTTGGGGTGTGATTCTACTTCCTTTCTCTTCACGTTTCCTTCTCCTTTTCCTGTACAACAGAAATACCATGCATCTTTACATCAATCACGATGTACAACAGAAATACCTATAGCTACCATGCATCTTTACACCAGTCACGGTGTACAACAGAAATACCTATAGCTTTCATGCATCTTTATATCAATCTCGGTGTACAACAGAAATACCTATAGCTTTCATGCATCTTTACATCAATCTCGGTGTACAACAGAAATACC
>JAWDGP010007534.1:87500-92500 GCA_033675545.1 Elysia crispata | reverse complement strand
GAAGCCATCTTCATATCTGGCTATGTATAGTAGATGCCCGCATAGTGGACAGAAGGGGCGACACGTATATGAGGAAGCCATCTTCATATCTGGCTATGTATAGTAGATGCTCGCATAGGGGGACAGAAGGAGCGACACGTATATGAGGAAGCCATCTTCATATCTGGCTATGTATAGTAGATGCCCGCATAGTGGACAGAAGGGGCGACACGTATATGAGGAAGCCATCTTCATATCTGGCTATGTATAGTAGATGCCCGCATAGTGGACAGAAGGGGCGACACGTATATGAGGAAGCCATCTTCACATATTTCAGTTAACTTAGAATAACGAATCGAACAGTTCGTGAAAAATACGCATTGGATAATAGGACAGGTGCTCTGACTCATCTCCATCATGGTCAGTTTATTTTCATTTTATTCTGGAAACCAATATCGAGAATGGCTCGCTAGTGTCAACGCATATTGAGTTGAAACTTTGGGATTTTTTTCACCAAAACAAAACTTTTTTTTTGTGTAATTGCAATTGAATTTAGTTTAGCTTAGAACTCGGCCTATTAACCCCGTGACTAACGGCTTTTTTTTTTCAATCATTAAAAAAAATAATGGGAGGGAAATCATGGCGATTTAAGAAAGAACTGTAGCTCTCAAAGTGACTATAGTAGTCAGAAGTGATTAGAAGAAGTTTGAAGTAAAAATCGTTGGAAAATGTCTTCATTGATAGAGATTCGAACCATTGGCTTAATCATGTGTCGGCACTGGCTGTCTTCCAGTTCGGACAAATATTCGCAATCCTTAGTGGCAGTGCAACTTTTTTTTTTAATCATTGACATTCAGATTTCAGCTTTCATACCATATTCATAATATACTTAGTATAAATAGCATCGCATTTATCGAACTAAAATAAATTGGTATCGATACTTGAAGCTGTTATAAATTGATCGAATAAGTCGAATTCCAAGAATCGAAAGAGTCGTTTTGCGTCTGCCATCAATTCAAACGTTAACTTTATCTCATCTCCAAATCAACTCTATGCTTCAATTTCTTTTGTTTTTTTAGAAGAAAAATAGGACCTCTTCATCATAAGAAAGGCCTTTCCTCTTAGCGAGTAGAAACAGGTCTGGGTTAGGGACAAACTTTTTCATGCCTTGCGTCTTTCTCTTCACTTCTGTCTCCTATCCAACGTTATGTGTCTTGTATAACATCCCTCGGGAAACTTATGTGATGTTAGACTTTCCAAACAACAAAAGGTTAACTGTCACAGTAACGGTCATGAGACACAGATTAGAGCGGGGGTGGGGGGATGTGGCAAGTCTCCAGAAAACAGAAGAGTGATCCTGAAAAATGTGCGAGTTAAGGTTGTCACTGACGCTATTAACCACGCCCTGACCGGGATTGATGGCATTGTTTTAAGTGGGGTCAAACCTGGTATCGATGTCTGTCCCTAACCGCTGAGCTTGCTACAATGTCATACATATCGAGTTAAACCCGAGGAATGGTCCACAACGAACGTGTATGTTGGAATATCCTCAAAGGAAAGAAGAGCGCCGAACAAGTATTTCCAATTAGGTGAGACACTTATGTATATATATATATATATATATATATATATATATATATATATATATATATATATATATACGATGTCTGCCCATCCCTTGTAGTTAATACCAGGTGGACATTCTGCTCACTCCATGAGATTTGACACTGCCTGGCGTGGTTTCCAGTGAGACTGTCAAGTGACAGAACTACATACTCACCATGTTTGAGAGATCAAGTGAAGAAAGTAATCCAGAAAGGAAAAGCGATGTTCACAGTGGCGCAGCGTTTAATGTTGAAAGAATTGGGAGGGTGGAAGGGGGGGGGGTACTTTATGTGAAGAGTAGGTGATGATCATCGAGTCCTTCAGCTTCCTGCAGTTTGTTGAGAACTTGACGGGCTTTCTTGTATTCCTTCGGTAATTTGCCCAACATATACGGGAGTTTATTTTACTTTCATTTTAAAGACAACTTCAATGTAAAGGCTGAGGTGCTATAAATAGTCGCTGGCCTCGGTAATACCAGTGTGTAATCAATGTTTTGAAATGGCAGCCTAAAATGGTTACATTGACAAAGAGTCTGTGAATGGTCACTGATTTAGCAGAAGTATTTCGACGTTAGCTCAAAAGTCCAGCATGAGTGATTGTTAGTAACAATCCGATACGCGATTGTCCAGAACTGATGGGTATCTTCAAACAAAGTATGGGCACCTCAACCAATCTATGGGCGTCTCGACATTATACTATGGGCACCTCGACCAATCTATGGGCGTCTCGACATTATACTATGGACATCTCGTCCAATCTATGGGCGCCTCGACATTATACTATGAACACCTCGACCAATCTATGAGCGTCTCGACATTATACTATGGACACCTCGACCAATCTATGGGCGTCTCGACATTATACTATAGGCACCTCGACCAATCTATGAGCGTCTCGACATTATACTATGGACACCTCGACCAATCTATGGGCGTCTCGACATTATACTATAGGCACCTCGACCAATCTATGAGCGTCTCGACATTATACTATGGACACCTCGACCAATCCATGGGCGTCTCGACATTATACTATGGACACCTCGACCAATATTTGGGCGCCTCGACCAATCTATGGGCGTCTCGACATTATACTATGGACACCTCGACCAATCTATGGGCGTCTCGACATTATACTATGGACACCTCGACCAATCTATGGGCGTCTCGACGTTATACTATGGACACCTCGACCAATCTATGGGTGCCTCGACATTATACTATAGGCACCTCGACCAATCTATGAGCGTCTCGACATTATACTATGGACACCTCGACCAATCTATGGGCGCCTCGACATTATACTATGGACACCTCGACCAATATTTGGGCGTCTCGACATTAAACTATGGACACCACGACCAATCTATGTCGTCTCGGCATTATACTATGGACACCTCGACCAATCTATGAGCGTCTCGACATTATACTATGGACACCTCGACCAATCTATGGGCGCCTCGACCAATCCATGGGCGTCTCGACATTATACTATGGACACCTCGACCAATATTTGGGCGCCTCGACCAATCTATGGGCGTCTCGACATTATACTATGGACACCTCGACCAATCTATGGGCGTCTCGACATTATACTATGGACACCTCGACAAATCTATGGGCGTCTCGACATTATACTATGGACACCTCGACCAATCTATGGGTGCCTCGACATTATACTATAGGCACCTCGACCAATCTATGAGCGTCTCGACATTATACTATGGACACCTCGACCAATCTATGGGCGCCTCGACATTATACTATGGACACCTCGACCAATATTTGGGCGTCTCGACATTAAACTATGGACACCACGACCAATCTATGTCGTCTCGGCATTATACTATGGACACCTCGACCAATCTATGAGCGTCTCGACATTATACTATGGACACCTCGACCAATCTATGGGCGCCTCGACCAATCCATGGGCGTCTCGACATTATACTATGGGCACCTCGACCAATCTATGGGCGCCTCGACATTATACTATGGACACCTCGACCAATCTATGGGCGTCTCGACAGTTTACTATGGGCACCTCGACCAATCTATGAGCGTCTCGACATTATACTATGGACACCTCGACCAATCTATGGGCGCCTCGACCAATCTATGGGCGTCTCGACATTATACTATGGGAACCTCGACCAATCTATGGGCGCCTCGACCAACCTATGGGCGTCTCGACATTATACTATGGACACCTCGACCAATGTATGGTTGCCTCGACCAATCTATGGGCGTCTCGACATTATACTATGGGCACCTCGAGCAATCTATGGGCGCCTCGACATTATACTATGGACACCTCGACCAATCTATGGGCGTCTCGACATTATACTATGGGCACCTCGACCAATCTATGAGCGTCTCGACATTATACTATGGGCACCTCGACCAATCTATGGGCGTCTCGACATTATACTATGGGCACCTCGACCAATCTATGGGCGTCTCGACATTATACTATGGACACCTCGACCAATCTATGGGCACCTCGACCAATCTATGGGCGTCTCGACATTATACTATGGGCACCTCGACCAATCTATGGGCGCCTCGACCAATATATGGGCGTCTCGACATTATACTATGGGCACCTCGAACAATCTATGGGCGTCTTGACATTATACTATGGGCACCTCGACCAATCTATGAGCGTCTCGACCAATCTATGGGCGTATCGACATTATACTATGGGCACCTCGACCAATCTATGGGCGTCTTGACATTATACTATGGGCACCTCGACCAATCTATGAGCGTCTCGACCAATCTATGAGCGTCTCGACCAATCTATGGGCGCCTCGACCAATCTATGGGCGTCTCGACATTAGACTATGGGCACCTCGACCAATCTATGGGCGTCTTGACATTATACTATGGGCACCTCGACCATTCTATGGGCACCTCGACCAATCTATGATCGTCTCAAACCAAACCCCGCCATCTCACTCCCAAAAGAGCCGACAGTGTTTTGTTTGATACCACACTTCCCTGAAGTTAGCTAAACAGCATTGCTGTCTGACGTGACATGGAACCCGCGATATCTGTTTCTTATGGAAGCTTTCTCTGAACGTAACCATAATTATATTAAGTTGTTGAATTAATCGATGGTTTGACTCATTCTTTCAGGCATTATCCATGTTTTTTTTTTTATCTATTCAGTTCTGTGATAATCATAGCATACAAGCCTTGAGATAGAAGATAAATGATCATCATCACCGTCTTTTTCATCGTGCTCATCAGGGGCGCCCTCATCCTTATCATGATTATGATTATTATTGCCATCAACATCGTTGATATCGTTATCAACATTTCAATTCCTCAATATCCTTACTCTGCTTTTTTGGCCGCATTTCGCACGTGAAAAGGATTTCACCATGAAGAAAGGAAGGCGAGGACATATAA
>JAWDGP010007534.1:35000-82500 GCA_033675545.1 Elysia crispata | reverse complement strand
TTTCTGTTTATCTCTCTAGTTCTCGACATTCACTCCTTAATTCTTTTCTTAATTTTATCACTCCTTCTCTCTCTCTCTCTCTCTCTCTCTCTCTCTCTCTCTCTCTCTCTCTCTCTCTCTCTCTCTCCCCCCCCCCCCGCCCCCATTTCGTCTTTTCATTCTCTCTCTCATACACATCAATTTTACTGAACTGCCTCTTTATACTGTATGTAAGAACGCTTCCATAACTCAGCATTCATACTAATCTTGTTTTAAACCCATTACTATAATTACAATTTATCGTGGACACATTAATGGCATCGGGCAAGAAATAAAAGATCTCTTAATTATTTCAAAGGAAAGAAATGATTAGATTATCCATTTCAAGATTTTTTTTAATCGATATCATTCAAATCAACAATTATTACACAAGTTTATTTTGTTTGCTTTATAAAGAAGTAATTGCATTGTCCATATCAACCATAAATGGCTGTCAGTCTATGATCCACTCGTTTTGATATTATGTTAATTAGTTTCACCGCATCACAATAGGAACTTTTTCAAGCTAAAAATAATTTTATCTTCATGCAAGGAAAGCCCTGAAGCTATGATAAGGAACACTTTTACGCTCAGAACACCTCACACCTGTGGGCAGTTTGAGGATGTGAACAGTTTAAAGCAATGACAATTATACGATATGAACAGCTTAAAGCAATGGCAATTATACGATATGAACAGCTTAAAGCAATGGCAATTATACGATATGAACAGCTTAAAGCAATGGCAATTATACGATATGAACAGCTTAAAGCAATGGCAATTATACGATATGAACAGCTTAAAGCAATGGTAATTATACGATATGAACAGCTTAAAGCAATGGCAATAACAGGATATGAACAGCTTAAAGCAATGACAATTATACGGTATGAAAAGCTCGAAGCAATGAACAATTTGAGGCTTTAAACACCATAAAGTAATGAACAAATTCAGGTTATGAACTTCATAAAACAATGAACATTAACTTTTTCAGGCTAATAACGTCGGGAATGCTGTGAATGGTGGGCTTACCTTGAAATCCGATCGGATGAGTTATTGAGTTGTCTGGTTAGGTCTCAGCTAAAACATGCATGCCCTGACTGATGAGAAGTTGAGCAGCTTTTCCTAGGCCCGCGACGGACGGCTGGTGTATGAACCGGATCAATGCCTTCCGGCGTCAGACCCTGAGATTCAGTGCTGTGAAGTTATATTCTTCTCATGGGTTAAATTGTTAACTGAGATAAATAGATAGATAGATAGATAGATAGATAGATAGATAGATAGATGGATAGATTGATAGATAGATAGATAGATTGATAGATAGATAGACAGATAGATAGATAGATAGATAGATAGATAGATAGATAGATAGATAGATTGATAGATAGATTGATAGATAGATAGATAGATAGATAGATAGATAGATAGATAGATAGATAGATAGATAGATAGATAGATAGATAGATAGATAGATAGATAGATAGATTGATTGATAGATAGATAGATAGATAGATAGATAGATTGATTGATAGATAGATTGATTGATAGATAGATAGATAGATAGGTAGATCAATAGATAGATAGACAGATCAATAGATAGATAAATAGATAGTTAGATAGACAGATACTAGATAGATAGATAGATAGATAGATATAGATAGGTAGGTAGACAGATAAAGAGATAGATAGACAGAGAGGAAAATAGGCAGATAGATAGATAGATAGATATATAGATAGATAGATCAATAGATAGAAACATAGATAGATCAATAGATAGATAGATAGATAGATAGGTAGACAGATAGAGAGATAGATAGACAGAGAGGTAAATAGCCAGATAGACAGATAGATATTTAGGTAGTTATAGACGATCTTACCTTAAAGTCTCGGCATACTACACTTGTGTTTCCAGGGAGGTCGAGGGTGTCGTTTGAAACTATGAAAAGCTCCCCCAGTTGAGCAGTCTTCTCAATCGTTCCAACTTATTTCCAAACTAGATATTGAGATAGAGGGATAGATAGATAGATCGAGATAGATAGATAGAAAGAGAGAGAGAGAGAGAGAGAGAGAGAGAGAGAGAGAGAGAGAGAGAGAGAGAGAGAGAGAGAGAGAGAGAGAGAAATATTGAGAGCAAGGTCCGTCTTGGCCCACCCCCCCCCCCCCCCCTTTTTTTTTTCCCCTAAAAAATCGTCCACTTACAAAAATTAAAAACATAAAGCCACAAAAGAAATTTAAAACAACAAAATTTAGTAACAAGGATACCAACAGCAAAATTTAGTAACAAGGATACCAACAGCAAAATTTAGTAATCAGGATACCAACAGCAAAATTTAGTAACCAGGATACCAACAGCAAAATTTAGTAACCAGGATACCAACAGCAAAATTTAGTAACCAGGATACCAACAGCAAAATTTAGTAACAAGGATACCAACAGCAAAATTTAGTAACCAGGATACCAACAGCAAAATTTAGTAACAAGGATACCAACAGCAAAATTTAGTAACCAGGATACCAACAGCAAAATTTAGTAACCAGGATACCAACAGCAAATGCAAGTTAACCGCTCATTGAGCAAAGAGGGTCAGAGAGGGGCAGGAGATCACGAGGTATCTGACCAGAAGTCTGTCCTTAACTTTCTAGAGTTATCATTCTTGGTACGATAATAAAAATAACACCCAACACTGTGAATTGAGAGAAAAATCTTTGTTTCCAACCACAATAAATACATATAGAGATGGGGATGTTAGATCTAGTGCACAAGTATGCGTATTAAGTTCTACAATATACTCAGTTATATTATTGAGACAAAACCTAGGACAAGAGTTTAAAATGGCGTGTCTTAGTGAGAATCAGATCGTAATTAAACTTTGTCCTCACTGGAATAACCAGACGTGTCTTTTTGTTGCTGTTTTTAAATCCGTAAACTTTAAAAAAAAAAAGGACATCGAGCTAATCATCATTTGAGTTTCCCATGTAATTATCTCTTTCTCTTTTGGCAAGACTCGTAAAATATTCCGACATCTAATTTGGTAATAATAAATTAAAAAAAGGGGGATAATGAATCGTGTTTTTGTTTCTGGACATCATTAGTACACATCAGAGTTGTATTTTGATGATTTGTCACGTTTTGTTATTTTTTTGAGCTAATTGCTGGCAAAATCGTAAACACGGAAGTAACGTGTTCGCAAGAATTGTAATTATCTCCAAGTTGAATGATGTTGACGTATGCCAGGCCCTATTGCTTTGTTCTATACTTGTGTTTCAATCAACGAAGACCTATATTCCAATATTTCAACAACCTAAGGAAGTAGCGTGGCTGCAAGTCTTATATCTCCACGACGTTGACGTATGGTATAGCCTACTGCTTTTTTCTATACTTGTGTTTCAAGGATGATGACCTATATTCTGATACATGAAAAACCCCCAAAAATACCGTTGTTGCAAGTCTTCTATCTCGCCATTTAAAGGTGTTGGTGTATGGTACAGCCTACTGTTTTATATTTCTATGGGTGAAGACCTCCTTAAACTCTACAGATTTAACACTTTTCCTTCGTTAATTTTAAGATGGGATGAGCAAAAGGTCTGGTAACACATCTTATTAAACGGATCTTTTCAGCAGAGTAAAAAGCTATTCGTGCTTCTTGTTATGATGATGCCGTCTACATAACAGGACAGTCTAGATCTAGATCGAGAAATGGCTTTATAGTTACCCCTATCAAAAGAACTTTTCACTATTTTATAATATTCTTCCCTGGTAATCCTCTAGTGGTATTGATATATATATAATAATGAAGTTCTGTTTCATAGATAAATGTCTGTATCGCTTAGTTTTCCCCTCCATGACTAAATGAGAAGGTGTACGGGTGAGAATCCCCGTGGGAGTTTCAGCTTTTCTCATCCAGGGGCTGAGACTCCAGGGCGGCATCAACCGCCTCACATGATAAACGTTGGCCCCAGAAAACTGTCAAATTTAATTTACAGAATTACAGCGTATGTATAGTGGGAGCTCTAATTGCGGCCGGTCACGAACTAAGTATGAACAATACCGGTACTGGAAAAATATAGACAAGAAAATCCATTGTATGATAGTTTAGATCTTTATTATTATTTTTTTTTTTTTTTAGAATTATTGAAAAGAAAGAAAAGAAAATGATCGAGAGGAAGAAAAGAATCGGCGTAAAGAGAGAGAGAGAGAGAAAGATATATATATATATATATATATATATATATATATATATATATATATAGATAGATAGATAGAGAGAGAGAGAGAGAGAGAGAGAGACAAAGAGAGAGACAGACAGACAGACAGACAGACAGACAGACAGACAGACAGACAGACAGACAGACAGAGACACAGAGAGAGAGATTTAATCATTTATGTATAGCACGAAAGAGCACAGTGTGAGAAAGCAAAATGCTTCATTGTGGTGGATATCTTAATGTTTACACTGAAAAATTCCTCAGTTAAAAACAGGGGTTTATCTTATTGCTAATTTCTGCCGATACACTATTACAGTTTTCGAAAATAATTTATCTTGGCCTGACTAAATTAAATTGCTTTTATCCTTTTCGCTGAAAAGCAAATCAAACCAATGTAGCTATCCCATTTATAACTTGCGAAGTGAAGTTAGCTTCCACCATGGTGTTCTACTTAAGGCATGTAACGATCAACTCTGACGTCCAGATGTCAAACTTAATTTGTGAATTCGCAAAATAATGAAGTTTCCACGGAGCAAAATATATAATCTGTTTTGTTTCAAATTTGATTAACATTACTTCATTCGTTTATTCTGAGTTGGTTTTTGGTTTTTGTTTGATTCAATCGCATAAAATCATTTTTAATATATCTTCCAAAATGGATGAAAATTTATCTTTGTTTTGTTTCTTTTTTTTTTTTTTTTTTGGTGTAGCTGTGTGTGCGTGTGTGTGTTCTATTTTTTTTTTCGCCTGATCCAAATCCGAGGTGCTTTTCCCTCCTACATAGCTATTTATTGGATTGCAAGATCTTTTTTTTTTTTTGCGTGTGTGTATGAGTTATTTTTTTCTTTAACTTACACTATCTAGTTTTCTGGGATAAATCAAGCGGCCATAACATTCAGCCGAAATGTTTAGATCTGCGCACAGCACAATACTGGGCTTATTACATTACCGACAATAAACGTTTTTTACGTTTTTTTATTCATCGAAAGAGGAGTAGAGTGTTCTCCCTTTGTACTCCTGTATCGATAGCACCGCCAGTGTAATATCGATACTGCCATTGCCTGCCAGTCAGGGGTGGGGGAACAAAACACACCCTGACAGAATTCCCATACGTATCGATATCTAAGGGAGATAAACCAGCCAGTCTGGTGGTCTACAATAAAATAAAAATTGGCTTTTTGCGGGTAGCCTATTTTTTTTTTTTTTTTTGGAAAAAGGGGGGGGGGGGCGTTCTTTCTTTCCTTTTTTTATTTATTCACATCTTAGTAGCCTAGCTGCCTACTTTAGATCTATAACCTGACAGGCCCGTTTAGCTTTCGATACATACCAGACCCAATGTTGACTAACAACGAGCAAAACTTGTTTGACCATAGTAAAGTCGCAGATTCTTTATTCTTTGCTGGTTATAGAGATTTACATGTATGTGTACATAGACGAGTAGATCTAGTTAGATAGATTTATGTTTTACGATATGGAAACCTGAGAGCACATTCGAAAGGTTGATACTTCAGAGAACAATCCTAATTACTTTGGCCTCATTCATACTCTTACTGCAACACTTCCCTTGACTTTCTATGCTTGTAGTTCACTTATTTCATATAAAATACATGTAGTTTGGTTCACATTAAGATATTAGATGTAGAGATACCAAATACGTAACCCAGTACGTGAAGAATTGGCCTGGCAATACGGTAGCCTCAAGTTCAAATCTTGGCTTAGGCTCATTATCTCGATTTTGAGGCTTTATGGGAGCCAAATAGTTTTTGAGATTACTGAGGCTACAACTACATTGCACTTCAATTTTACTTCTGGGAGTAATTACTAATTACTGTAGTAGAAGTCCTCTCCTATACCAAAAGGATGAAGAGCTGGTCGTCTGAGAAAGACCCATACAGTCGTTTCAAATATGCCAGCCTAAAGCATGAATGGCTACTGAATCAAAGAATAGCGCCTGAACTGATAAACATAGACCTGACAAAAACTAATTGAAGTAATAATGTATGCTCAGAGTTACGATCTCAAGTCAGAAAAAAAAAACAGCTTATAAAATGCTAAAACGAGAAAAAAAAAATTCATGAAAAAAGAGATTCATGTACTGCAATCAACTTAATCGGGGTGCGTCGATAAAAGTAGTTTGGAAAAATCCGAAAAGACGCACAAAAATCATACCACAAAAAATGCTAGAAGAGAAGAATATGACTGCAGCCGACATTTTCCTCCCAGCAAGGTTTTTTTTTCTCATCGCATTATTAATCTCAGTTACTGTAAGCTTTTATGGAATGAGCTTTTTCAACTATTTTTTTCAGCCGTGTCTTTAATATTGCTATTTCAAGGGAACGTAACTCACTGTCTATTTTTCTTTCTTAAAATCGTAGAATCTGCCAGCATTTCAATACCTTGTTTCTTTTTCTATTTTTAGTTTTTAAACTGATAAAAACCGTGGATCTTTTCTTGAAAGAAAGTCCTAATACCTGTACATGCATACTGTTACATTACATGTCTGACGAAGACAGAACAATCTATCACCAGTTACACTTCACTCCCGAGAAAAAGAAAATAACGGAAAATGCTACACCGGAAAACTGCTAATGAGGCTAGCTAAAGGGCGGCAGTTTCCCTCGTCAAAGCTCATTAAGAGCGAGAGCAGGAGCTCACACTCAGGTGTCATTCATTGTCCGCGAGGAAGGTCGTGTGGCGACATAACAGTGGTAATATCTCCCACTAAAGACCTACACCTACAAGGTCGTGTGGCGACATAACAGTGGTAATATCTCCCACTAAAGACCTACACCTACAAGGACCTTCAATCATTCATTCTGCTGAACTTTCTCTCTCCGAACGACAAATACGCGGCCAACATAATCTTGACAAAGGACCTAAATCTCCCCAGTTTTCTCTCTTTAGACGAGAAATACGCGGGCATGTACTGTCATGCTAGTTGTAACATCTCGCGAGAAGAGACCTGCATCTACCAGGACCTTCTATCCAACACGCGCGTCACAGTTCAGCTTGGATGTGTTGAATAGGTTGCGATATAGCCTACACAGCTCAATGTAATCTTACCTTGGTTTTTTTTGTTTTGTTTTTTTTTAACCACAACCCCCCCCCCCCCCCCCCCCCTAAAAAAAAAATAAATAAAACGATATGATGTTGACTTGCGTGAATTGTGATTTAAAAAAAAATAATATTAGTAAATAATGAAAAAAAAATGGATAAACTAATAACTTGGTGTGTCAAGGCTTTCAATCATGACAAACAGCAAATCATTTTTTTTTGCAATAAAAAAAAAATAATAGAAATCCGTCAGGTTTGGACACAACGAAATCAAAAGGGAGACTTTCCAAGCACACTGGCGTGTCTATGTGGTTTTTTGCTTTCTTTATCTCTAGTAAAAAATACTATCTATAATGTACTTACACATCAGAGCAGCCAATGTTTATCTCTTCCCGATTATTGTGCACTAACAATCCCTGTTATTTCAACAATCTTTGTTAATTTGTAATTTTGTAAAGATGGCGAATTCAGGATTTTGAACAGAGGAAGATCAAAAAAAAGCTTCTAACCACCACTACTGTCATTTTCAACACAAGAGATCTTCATTATGTAATTTGATATGTTTTTGCACTAAAATTCAACTGGATTTAAAAATGCGGACTTCAAGCAAACCTTTTCTTAAACCAATTTAGAAGTTTCGATTTTCTGATGAACAAAACTATCATTGAGGCCAATTCCTGCTGTCAAACACTCTAATCACCTTCTATAATGAATTCGGCTTGTCAAAAGCCTCAGTCAATCAATAGATGGTCCAGTTTTACTATCACTTCAACGGCATTCGTCCTTAAGGCTTCTTAATACGTAACTCAAAAACAAAAGTACTGCAAGGCCGGTACACCATCTTCTATCCCGCATTATGGTCCTAACAGATTATAAAACCTGTTCCTTTTGCTTCATAAGACGAGTTCAAATCTCCCAAGCCTAGGCTTTTGTTTTTTGTTGTTGTTGTTCTTTGTGCGATTTACTTTATAATGGTAAAGTTCAGTTAAGGCCCTGATAATGAAAAAAAAATGTCATATGTACAAGTGCTTGTGATAGTAATTCCTGATAGTGTTTTGAAGTGAGGTATATAGTACACAAGGAGTATCAACACACCGCAAGGCCCCAGCAATAAAACCCTTTCAATAGTAATTTGACAGCCTAAACATACACCATGGTATGGCGTATCTATTTTATATATCATAAACAATTATACATCAAGCATTTCTTTTAATATCACAAGGCCAATAAACTTGCCTTTCGTTTACATTGCATGATTAATAGCAAATGTCCATTCACAGAAAAACTTGTAACCATTCTCAACGGATTCTGATTAAAGCCAGAAGAGGCTGGTGTTGATGACTAGAATGTGAAATGATGATAGTAAGCTAATTGTTCAGGCAAGGGCTATTATATATTAGCCCATATATATATATATATATATATATATATATATATATATATAGAGAGAGAGAGAGAGAGAGAGAGAGAGAGAGAGAGAGAGAGAGAGAGAGAGAGACAGACAGAAAGAGAAACGAAAAGGAAAATGTACATTAATGCACAATTGTGTAAAATGTATTGAAGAAAGGTAAAGAGAGATAACTCTCAAATCTATGTTTTGAAACGGCAACTGTGTATTACCCATCTCCCTTTGTGAGTTATATTTTAATCTACGCTCGGTTTTCAAAATCTAAATGTTATGAATTTGCTTGGTTTTTTTTTTTTTTCAGCCATATTTGAACAAAGTCCCACGAAATTCACTTTCTGAGATATTTTCCAACCCACCCAAGATCTCTCTCTCTCTCTCTTTGCTCTATCTGAGATATTTTCCAACCCACCCAAGATCTCTCTCTCATCTGAGATATTTTCCAACCCACCCATGATCTCTCTCTCTCTTTGCTCATCTGAGATATTTTCCAACCCACCCAAGATCGCTCTATCTGAGATATTTTCCAACCCACCCAAGATCTCTCTCTTTGCTCTATCTGAGATATTTTCCAACCCACCCATGATCTCTGCTCTATCTGAGATATTTTCCAACCCACCCATGATCTCTCTCTCTTGCTCTATCTGAGATATTTCCAACCCACCCATGATCTCTCTCTCTCTTTGCTCTATCTGAGATATTTTCACAACCCACCCATGATTTGCTCTATCTGAGATATTTTCCCACCCATGATCTCTCTCTCTTGCTCTATCTGAGATATTTTCCAACCCACCCAAGATCTCTCTCTCTTTGCTCTATCTGAGATATTTTCCAACCCACCCATGATCTCTCTCTCTCTCTTTGCTCTATCTGAGATATTTTCCAACCCACCCATGATCTCTCTCTTTGCTCTATCTGAGATATTTTCCAACCCACCCAAGATCTCTCTCTCTCTCTTTGCTCTATCTGAGATATTTTCCAACCCACCCATGATCTCTCTCTCTCTCTTTGCTCTATCTGAGATATTTTCCAACCCACCCATGATCTCTCTCTCTTTGCTCTATCTGAGATATTTTCCAACCCACCCAAGATCTCTCTCTCTCTCTTTGCTCTATCTTAGAGATGCACAACAGAATTGAAAATAACAAAAAATAAATGAAAATCCTCAAACAAAACTTTTTTTGTTTTATTCATCTCACAGATGATAATATTTTGGTTATGACTTTAGAAAGACATGGTTAAGTTAAAGACACATGCTTTAGCATGTTCTCAATGCTGCTAATGTCCACCCTTAGAAAACATCAATGTCTTCGTGTGGAAATCACAAGATCAATTAAACCTATACAGCAGTGCAGAGCTTAATAATAACAATATCAAGTTCCAAGGCTACTTTGTCTTATCTCCATATTAAACCTTTCCATCACTTTGCCCAAAGTTTTCCTCTTCACATAAGATGTGACACCTAAGACATTTTTGCTTTCAGGGGTTGATGTGTGTCATGGAATAGTTTGCTCTCACAGGTATTCTGATGTACATGAAATATGACATGTCGACAAATGACAAGAGACATGTAAATAGATATTTACAGAGAAGCGCTGCACATTGTTGCATGTAATAAATAATTCACACCTAGATTGTTTTTTGGGGGGTTGCTCATGCTGGAAATATAGGCATACAGTTTTCAAATTTAACTGACGAAATCTTGTCCAACATGCACAGAGAGGAGAACAATCAAAGATTAAAACGTCAATCAGTCTATAGATCTAAATTCATGGTAAATATTTAGACATACTTACAAACACAAAAAGAAAAAGTAAACAGCACATAAATATGAACCAACAACAACATCAACAAAAATCATAAAATTTTGTTTCGAGAAACTAACACAAAAAGAGAAAAGAACATTCTACACGTAATTTTACATCACAAGTTGAAAAATTTCTCTGAGCCACACCTCACATTCTTGGCTGAATCTTAAGATATGAATATGGACTGGCATTGTCCGAACATTCAAATGTAACAAGATGAAAACTTGATAACTTTACACCTTTTGGATGGCAAATGCATTGATTTGAGATTCAATTTACTCATTCACAGATTATAAATATAGGGCTAAAACGCGTATCATTTTCATCAGTCAACTTCTGTTTGCAGTTTTAAAATTCCATTAATTTCCTTATTTTACAAGTAAGATGTTTATACCAAATCACGCACAGAAAGATGCCTTGCTGACAATAGGAAATGACAGACTATAGACATGTTTGGAAGAAAGATAGTACAGAGCTAGGACCCACAACATACACTTAGCAATTCCCTGAACCTAGCTGCTGACATCAAGTCTTGGGTAAAACATGACTGCTAATAAGTTAAATGATGGTAATGATCAAGAAGAAGAGGATGACGAAGATGATGATGACGATGATTTTGTTCAGGTAAATTGCATGTGAAAATCGTTATTTTAACTATAGTAATGACAAAGAAGATAATGAGGATGATATGATCTTGATCCAGGTAAATTGCGGCAGTATGTCAACAGTGGAACAAACTTGGAATGGCTTAACATTTTACATCAATTATCCTGCAAAATGCATGACTGCAATCGGCAAATACAAAATTATTTTTATAGTATAGAAATAAAAGCTGCAAAGCATTCACAAATTCAATACATGAAAACAGAAGCTAATGAATGAAAGTCATAAACCATAACAAATTATCTCAAAAAGAATGTAAAAATACAAAAGAAAATATAATTACTCGAGCAGTACAACAATATAAACTTTTAAAAATGTAATAGTTTATATCTCACCTCTAACACTTTCTGCCACTCCTGTGAGATGAAAAAAAATGTATGCGCCTTCTTAATTATTATCTTTTACCTTTTCAATATCTTACAATTTACTTTCTTCAGTCTCAAATCAAATTATAGCATTGTTTGACTGTGATGAAGCTATCTTTGTCTTCTAAGTTTTCTGCAGATAATGCAAATTTTCTTTACACCCCACTCAAGACTTGTATGGTGAAATCTGACCCACACTTACACATATACACACATATAACAACAACATAACATATTTGAGTTGAAATAGTCAAGACCAGACTTACAATTTTCAAGCTTAAACAAATGCACTTGAAATGAAACAAATCAACAAAATTAACGGTAAAATAAGATATGATAATAGCTTACACATAACAGGAAGATCTCTACGCTCAAGTTTCGCGTTTAACATTTAGCCGGCTCGGCACTGACGAAGCTTTGACTAGACTGCCTGTAGGGGTTCTTGCCCCTGTCTCAGTGGATGGGTTGTCGTTGGGTACTGCAAACTTCCTTGCACTGCTCGGCGTTTCACTCTGAGGTCGACGAGCACTGGATGGTGTGTTCTGAGGATACGAAAAGCAAAATTATGATTTCAGATTTGAGTAATATGGCCGTATAAGGATATTCTAGTAGCTTTGCTTGAAAAAAGAAAGCGACATGAAATCACAAGGTCGTTTGGCATGCAACATGCAGAGAGGAGAAAATTGTTTTGTACATTATCGAATGTGAGGAGTAAAGCATTGCTCAATGATATAAAAGTATACAGATTATAAAAAAGAAAAGTGGATTCAATCTCACATGACTCGTATGATTCTGTAATAACATTCTTCTATTGATAGTGAAAATCCGACACGACCTGTCAGCTTGTTGGATTCAAGGGTCTTCAAAGCCAAGTCGTTTTAAAATAAGTGAAATAAACATATTTCATTATTAAATAATTTCTCTTGCCTAAAAAGAACCTATGTCAAGACATGTCTTATAAAAAACTTTTGTTCCAATTCTCTCACGTATGATTTTATTTTGGTCTGATTTCTGGGTATAGTTTTGATTCTGCCTGAAAAAATAAAGGGCAAATTCAAAGACTAGGATTAAAGATTACAGGTTTTTACATTTCCAGTTTCCATCTAGGGCAAGTTCAATCCATGAAAGTCTTTTTGATAAAGTTAAGAGATAAACAAATCTAGGAGATTTTCTTGCTTGTTGGAGGCAAGGTTTCCTTGAGATCTGGGATTGTTGAATACAACCTTGTCTATAAAAAATGCAACAAGCAGCGACTATCACTTTCCTCTGTTATCTTCTCGATGAAGGATGCCAATCCACCATGAATCACTTGCTGTCGTATCAATACAGTAAAACTCTGGGTATAACAGCACAAATGGGACTTTTTTCATGGAGCTGTTATAGCAGAATCATTAAAAGCAACTGATTTGTAAAGAAACAAAATTGCAGAAATAGGGCTTAACTCAGAATATTTAAACATTAACACAGGCTGCTCCCCTTGATTTGATGGCTATCGGGCGTGACCTGTACTATTAACAGCAAATTTATTTTCAGTTGTTTTTTGTTTTTTCTTTAATAATTAATTTACAACGACAGGTGAGAACCAGTGACTTCAGGCTAAGCCCCCCTTCAAAGGGTACTATCCCTCCCTGTCCCAATTTAAGTGTTTTTTTTTTCTTAATTACAGAAATTAATTCTGAGTACTGGTACAATGCACTTTACTGTTGACAGGATAAGTTACATACATTACGTGGGAGGGGCCAGCAATTTTAGGTGAAGAATTGTATTGTTGTTGACTGTCTGCGACTGCTTGTGGCAATGGCGTCAACAAAATTTTCAAGGCTGTTGATGTGCTGAAGCATATCTTGACTGTTCTGTTGCTGAAGAACAAAATTTCTCAAGCAGGCAACAGCTTGCACTGCACTGGTTGGTAGGATACATGTTGCTTCATCTGCCTCTTCCTCATCGTCTGAAGCATTGCCTGAGCCTGTTGGTTGCACAGAGGCCACAATTTCCTCATCAGTGAGAGGTGCAGATGTTATTAGATCTGTGTCTACATTCACATAATCCTCAACTGTCGTGGATCCCTCCTGTGATGTTTCTGAGAATTCGGACATCTTTTTTTAGCTCGTCATGCTCCTTGCTGAGGTCGACTTGAAGCTCAGACAGTTCGCTGTTTGCTGTTTCTGCAGCTTGTAGATTGGCCTTGAAACCAGCGTGTCTGAAACAGTTTGCGACGGTCTGATGGCTGACGTCATCCCAAGCAGACGCAGCTGTCGTCATTGCATCGAGAACATTCATCTCTTTGATCACAGAGTCAGGAGTTTTCTCTGTCTCTATCGCAGCAATCACTTTCTTTAAAACATTTTTCCTATAACGTATTTTTAATGCTTGAATGATTCTCTGGTCGCATGGCTGTAGCACGCTGGTGGTGTTTGGCGAGAGGAACACCAAAACTATTGCCTTCAGGCCTTCAATCGCAAGATGTTCAGGACAATTATCAATTACAAGGGCAATGCTGCGACCTTTCACCAAATATTTCCTCTCCAGCTTCCTGACCCAGTTTTCAAAAATTGACCCTGTCCTCCATGCCTTGGTGTTTGCCTTGTACTCCGTGGGCAGTGTTTAAATGTTCTTCAGACATCTTGGTTTCTGAAATTTTCCAATGATGAAGAGAGGTAATTTCTCTGTGCTGCTCATATTGATTGCAACAAGTAAAGTTATTCCCTCCTTGGGGACCTTTCCTACCAGTGCCTTTTTCTCCCTTCAAAGTCAACGTGCAATTGGGTAAACATTTGAAAAATAGGCCCGTCTCATCCGCATTAAAGATGTCGTCAAGGTTAAATTCCTCAAGTATTGTTCTGAGCTTGGTGTCTTTCCATGTTTCAGTTGTCTTTTGACAAACCGCAGCTGATTCTCCGCAAATTCTTTTCATGACAATTCCATGACGAGACTTAAAGCGGTCCAACCATCCTGTATTTCCAATGAAGCCTTTCTGCAAAATCCTTGACTTTCACCACTATGATTGGTCCTGCCAGGGGAACATGCTTCACTCTTGCGCCTTTAAACCACGTGTAAAGGGCTCGATCAACATCATCCGTGTCAGATCGTCTCATCTTTTTTCTATCCTGAGAGAAAAGGCCTTGTCTGTATACTGACAATATCTTGTCCTTATGTTTCAAAATGGTGTACAAAGATCCAAGTGCAATGCCTTGTTCCTTGCAGATTTTCGATTGCAATTTGGCTTTTCTTTCAACTTCCTCGATAATAGCAACCTTCTGTTCATGACTGATGCACTTGCGCTTCCTAACATCTTTTGCAGTCGAAGCCATTGTTAACTTCTTAATTATACTTATAGAGTCTATGAGATGATAAAACGTGTATTGGGCAGCAAAGGTATCAATCCGTCGATAGATAATTTTCAGGCGCTGTGGTTTTCAACGGCTAAGCCAGAAAAAAAGTGATGGGTTTGGCCTGGATGCAACACATTAAACCCACGCTTTCCTTGCCTAGATCTGTTGGTCAACACGCAACTAACGGTAGACCTAATGCCCTTCTCCTAAAATAAAGCCGTTCAGTGCCGTGTGCATCTGCTTACAGAGTAACAATGTGTATGTGTGTCAAGGCAATAGAACAAAGCATGCTGTAATGCTAGTGATTATGCTAGTGATATAAACACGCATGCCAGTGTTCAGATTTCTCTTTCATAGATCTAAAGTTACAGGCTGACACATTGTGCAAGGCAACTGGCTATCTGTGAGTGTGAAGTGGAGGCTGGGAAGGAGGGGGGCAGTTCTAATGGTAGGCCCATCCCTATCAGTATCACAGGCGCTCAGGTAGTGCAGAATATACAGTGACAGGGGAAAGGGAGAGGGATGGAGGAAGAGGAGAGGAGTGCTGTCAGTGTGATGACTGCCCACAGCACTTTGCTGACTGACCTGAGAAGCATTTTGGTTGGCTGCTGAGCCTAGAACTGACAATTTTTAACTGGTCACAATCTGCATACAGTTAAAGGCTCCACCTAGCTACATTGCTGTAAAACAAGAAGAAAAATCAGGGTGCCGTTATATCAGTTAACTTTTACTATCGTTTAATAAGAGAGAATAAGGGGCGAGGGGAAAGTGCTGTTGTAGCCAGGGGTGCCGTTATAGCACTAGCCGTTATATATGGACTGGACTGCACATTACAGCATATTGTACAGCTTGGTGAAAAAAGTTTCCTCCCTTCCTCCTTACACTGATGAGACCTTTGAAAAAAAGTGAATGTCTACCTTTGAAAAAAAGTGAATGTCTACCTTTGAGTTGAGCTCAACAGAAAACACTCTCTGACCAAATGAAAGCGTGCTCAGTGTCTCATTCAGGTTGTCTGGGTGTGATGATGCCTGAAGAATCATGATTGTCTTGCTGTCTCCACCTATAAAATAAAGAAGTTTTTGAGAAAAATAGAGAGAGATAGAGGGAGAGAGAGCAAGAGAGAGAGAGAGAGAGAGAGAGAGAGAGAGAGAGAGAGAGAGAGAGAGAGAGAGAGAGAGAGAGAGAGAGAGAGAGAGAGAGAGAGAGAGATGTAGATTAAAAGAAAAAGACAAATTTTAAGAGTAACAGTGAAACTTCAGAAGAAACTATTTACTTACTACAGAGGTAAAAAAAAAAAGAAAATTCTAGATTTTTTCTGCTACAAACGCGGCAACAAACAACACAAACTGTGGAACCTGAGCTTTTCAGATCAAAATCATAGGGGACTCTAAATCAAGATTAAACAGTTAACGGCTAACCTAACGACTCCTGCAAGAGATATGTGAGCTTTGAGTTGCGATATGGCACATGAGGGTGGTGGTTTTTCAAGGCATTAATCACATCACCTAGGCAAGAGAGGGACCTGGAGGAAGAAAAGCCACAACAAGAGAGCTGTCACAAAGTTGTGAAAATTAAATTATACACAGAAGAAAAATCATGCAAAAATAATGATTTATCTTTGCCTATGCTAATGATATGATACTTTTGATTATTTGTGGTTTTGAAAAAATTTTTTAACAATATTTGCCGTCTTTAATATTTGAGATATCTCACTAACTAAGACTAGTTCCAAAAAAAATATTCTCTAAACAGAGAAATTTTACATCCTGACCTATTTATGCTCTGGGCTTCTTTCAGTCGGGCTCCTTCCACCTGAGACTTGCTCACACGCTCTGAACCAGCCAGATCCACAAGATTGAGGCGGCCTGTGGAAGTCATGGGTCAAGGTTACTGAAAATACACTTGTTCTGGTGCACATTATGTCTCATTGCATAACTTCAACCGTTCTGAATTAAATCCTCAAATATTCGTAATATTCATTAGATAATTTATAAAAAGAAGAGAGAGAGACGCATACACACAGGGTGAGAAAATTTCCTACTAGATGAAAATTGCAAATGTGTCATTTGTTTTCAATTTCCTGTCAATTCCAACAAATATTTCCTACTTGGACAATTCAGTTTACCTTATCACACAACAGCCCATGGCAGATAATGTGTTGGGTCTTTAGAATGTAACAACACTGTAAATTTTAACTAATACACAGATAGGTTAATAACAAAAAAAAAAAAAAAGAAACAGTAAAAACCCAATCAACTTTGGACATCTACTCAGATGACAAGATGACATTGACAGACAAAGTTTCTTTCCAGTTCACTACTTGCACTGTGAGAGGTGATTTTTAACAAGTTGGAAATCTTTAATCTTAGTGTTTGGAGGAAAAATTTACACAAAATAAGGTAAGATATGAGAGTACTAGCCTCTCTAGGTCCCATCATACTTTTTTGTATTTGCTAGCTGCCAAAATAGTTTTGGATCTACGATGTGTAGAAGTTGTTTAGCCTTAGTAATTTTCTGAATTCAATCAAATGTGATCACCTACAGAAAAGATCAATCTGTTAGCAAAAGAATGCCTTTATATCACTGAGAGAGTCATATGTTAAATTAAGAAAAAAAATTTTAACATGGAGTCAATATGGAACAAGTTGATAGAATGCACCCTACCTTTAGATTTTGAGCCTGTAATGCGATTTGTTTCTTCCACGCTCACACAGAGGATGCAGTGGGAGCGTGACGAACGCTCGTTCATCATGGTTGATGCCGTCACTCTGTTCTCCTGGGCTACTTTGGAAATCTGGTAAGTGCAACAAGATAATAAACATTTTTTTTTTATTATTAGATAGAATGATCGCATACATTTGTCAACAATAAATTACAAACATTAGCAATAAAATAAGTGGTGCAGACAAAGTAATAATATATCTTTGATATGAAAAAAATAAAAATATGTTTTTAAATCATCAAATGTGACAACCTGTCCAAATAAGTTGAGTTACAAAATTGTGCATTCAGAAGTGTTGATAAATGGAACAATACTTTTGGTTAGCGTAATAGTGACAGTTTTGCACAGGGAATTTCAAATTACAATTTACATGAAGCCAACTTCCCTTAAGATCATAGATATGAAATTCTCGGAATGCCATTTATTTTCATGAAGTTCAATTCAAACTCTGATATATATTTTTGAGAGATTCTCTTGATAATTTAATCTTATCCTGTCCTGTCCTGCAACTCACTCTGTTGATCTCCGTCAATGACTTGACAGGTACAGAGACCAGGCCTGGCACATGCAGGCCACCTTCTGGCTTCATCTTCACCTCAAGCCTTTCATTAGGTTCTGAACCAAGCAGATCCCTGGATAAAAATTGAGTATTTTAAAACACTATGGTATCAGACATCGTTTGGGGAATTGGGAGCAAATGAGAAAAAAAAAAAAAATTTGAATCAAATCAGCATAAAAGTTTGCGGAACAGAATTAACAGCTCTTATAAAAGCTGAACATGTTAAAAACATGAGGTCCTTTTCTTTAGTGCTCATTATCAGCAAAAAACGCAAAACAATTGCAAAATCAGCTCCAAAATGCAAAGAAAAGAGAAAAAGCTGAATCAGAGCTTAAAAAAAAAAAATTTTAGAGTTGTTTTGGAGGGAAAATGCAAATGTATTTAAAAATAAAAATATTAAATATTGCATTTATAATACATGGAAATAAAGGCAGTAACTATCAATAATGATAATAAGATTAAAAATAAGGGAAAATCATAACACCTGATAGTTTCTTCTTTATAAAAAATATTACGATGAAGTCATAATAGCCAAGGTGTAACCATTGTCACCAACCTAATTGTCTCGTTGTAGATCTCCATCATGCTTGCTTTTATCTCGTATGTCATGTTCGTGGCACTCTGAGTCTCTTCGTAGAGAAGTTTTAGAGCTCGTTGATTGACACCAGGGTCTTCCAAACTACCCTGAACATGAGGTGGAGATGAAAAAGTGAAGAATCAGATAAGATCATAGGAAACCATTAACATATTCAGCTAGACTTTTACACACCCTTGCTATGGAAATCATTTCTCTGGAATATCAGCTCTAAGATTGACTTATTCTTTTAAGTAACATTTTTCTTTAAATCATCAGAGATTCATGTGTGGATTTTAATAAATACTAGAAAAACAGGTAAATTATTCATATTTTAACATAACAGCTTGCATCCATATTTATTTTTTAGTGATCAACAAACTCAGCTATGACTGCAGATCTCGGGGTTTATTTCATTCCTCCATATTTTACTCATGACGTGTAGCTTTACCTATACCCACACCATCAAGGTTGTATACACTAAGACCCATTGAAAATTTCAGGTTTATCAGTTTCTATAACTTAGAACAAGCTTAGTGGTAATGGGAGATGAAATGGCCCAAATGGTTGAATTTATTATTTTTCTTTGCAAAGTTTTAAAAGATTCATTTCATTCTAAAATTTGGATATTTTAATTCAAATGACCATTTTTTACATTTCATTTTTTTTCTTTTCTCTTTCGCAATCGATTTGTTTAACCATATTTTTCTGCTCCTCTTCAATACTCTTTTACACATATTCATTATATACCTGGGCTTTGATATGAATGACAATCATGATTATTATTTCATTGTGAATTATTTTCAAAAATTAAATGCTTGAATTAGAAATGATTTCTTTTACCTCCATTGTATATGTTTTCCCTGAGCCTGTTTGTCCATATGCAAAGATACACACATTGCGTCCGTCAAGAACAGACTGAATCAAGGCCGAAACTTCACCAAACACCTGCACCATAAAAAATGGAGAAAAGTGAATGCCGCAAAGGTTTAAAAACTCTATTTTCTTTTTTTTCCAAGGGAGTTTTATAAATGTTCCACGCTGAGCAATGTGCAGATGAAATCTCACCCATTGTAGCTGCAAGCTTTTTATTAAGGTAATTATGCACCAATAAAAGTATTCATTAAAAAAAAAACAAGTAATGGATTTAATCCAAACTTTAAAAGTTTTTAATTTTTGAAAAACACATGTGGTTTTGTAATGTTAGTGAGTGGAGCAGACATGACTCCAAATAATGAATTTAGCATAATGTCAACTTTCATGCCATGTCTGACATGATTGATGAAAATTTTACCTCTGATTGAGTGGCTTCGGGAGAAAAAACTTTTTCCAGTTGAAAACTGCGACTTTTCATGGGTACTGAAACAACTGTATCATCATATGGGTCATGAGAAAAAACAGAGACTCCACCTTCAGACTGACGCAGCGGCTTTGGTCTCATGTACACTCGTATATTGCCTGCCAGAGAGAAACTTTCACATGCCTATATTCTGAACAAAAAAAGTGCAAACTTGCAAATGTATACATTTTTTCTTGCAAACTCTAAATTTTCAGCATTACATGTAATTAATAAAAAAAAGGAAGGAAACTGTATGTATGATATGTGTATATCTGGGGGGGGCAAAAAAATATGTTCACTTTTGACAGCAAGCTTCACTTATGAGTAGCCCTTCATTCTAATATTTTGAAAATCATTCCAGTGTTGATGAGAATGACTCTGAGTCTAGGCACATAGAACATGTGTTGTGCTCTTGTTCATGAAATTTTTTTAAAATTATACTTAAAAAAAAAATACTACTGTGCATCAGATATAACTTATAAGAAAAAAAATTGTTACTTTTAATATCAGGGTAATGGTATTTCTAACATCAGCTATCTTAGTAGAAAAAGGAAAATACATGATTTTCGATGAAAAACATATTAGAAAAAATAGGAAAATGAACTTTTGTAGAACAGATTGGATCATGAAAACAAAACATCAATAATAATAACAATAACAATAATAATAATAATAATAATAATAATAATAATAATAATAATAATAATAATAATAATAATAATAATAATAATAATAATAAACATCAGCTTTAATAGGGATAATATAAAAATATCACATCAATTTACCTCTAAGTTCAACCAATGTGTCATGTAAAGCTTTTCTTTTCACAATTTCTCGCTTGTATTTCTCTAACAAACTCAGAGACAAGGCTGCATTCTCCTTGATAGCCTCTTGAACCTAAGAGAGAGGAAAACGTTGTTATCACTGACCCATAAAAAACTTGATTAAATGACAGAAAAGGAAACATGAGAAAAATTGCATTCTCCCAAAGAGCTGATTCAGTATTATTTTATGCAGAAAAAACACACTTAATTGCCTCTGTTTAAAAATTTAGAAAATGCAACTTTATCTGGGTTTTATCGCACTGTGTAATCTTTACTCAGGATGATCTTTCTGGCTTTAAAGATGTCAGGACTTACACAAAAATGTAAATGGCCAACCTGAGTGTAAATAATGGACTAAATATTATATAAAAATTACCTGCCCATACTAGCTTTGAGTTAGCTTTAGGTGTAGATAAAAACCAAAAAATGGCAATCCACTTTTTTTTATATTTCTTTAAAACAGAAAGTCTCAGGACATATAAAAACTAGTTCAAACTCCGGGTTGTTTTTTTTTTTCTTACTTGTAAAGAGACTTTCTCAACTTGAGATGCAAAACTTTTGTGTAGGATCTGTGTGTGTTGCTTCATGGCTAGATTCTCTGCCTGTAGCTCTTGGACTTGTTCCTGCAGCGCCTGCAGGGACTCTGGGTCACACACACCTTGAGCTTTTCGCTTGACCACAACAATCTGAAGGAGAATGGATGAAGTTAGAGTTGATTTAAATCCTCCATTCATAGCTTTTTCAATTCCCTTATCAAACATAAAACAGGAGTCTGAGTGTACAGTTACAAACTATAAGATAACAAGAAGACAAAACAGCCTAATTGATGAAATTGAAGTTGAAGCTAATAGCAAATACAGATCAATGCATCTGTGGCTGCTCATAGTGAGTTGTGCAATCGTGAGAAATCCTTCGATTAAGCTGTTTTTCTTCGGCAAATAGAGGTAAAAAGCTGTCGATGAAAGGCAAAAAATAAAACATTGCAAATGGAGCACGAGGTAATACTTTCGCTCATCAAGATTTTGAGCAAGCCCTCAATGTCACGGGAAATAGATTTAATATTGCTCTTAAATAAAGAAGTAGTCATCTAACAAACATCTCAAGGAAGGCCAAGGAAGAAAAAGGAAGTGAAGGGAAATCAAAAGAGGGAAGCAATAAGTCTATGAAGAGTCCTATACCACATCTTAAAATAAGAGAAATGGAGCGAGGAGAGGATTGTAAGAAAGGCGTTGAAGGTTATTTGAGTAAGCTTACGCCTGGTAGGGGACGGTTGATCCTCTCCTCCATATACTGATCAAACTGTGCAGTGCAGTCATTCCTGGCCTTAAAATACTGAACTTTGAGGTCATCTCTCTCATTTTTCAACTCCACCTCTTGATGAAGTTTGGCTTCTGTGATAAAAAAAAATTGCTGAGTAAATCAAATGAAATTTACAATACAGACATGGGAAACAACAGAAATATTGGTGCCTCAATTTGTGACCCAAATGACATTGAAAATAGAAAGCAAAATTTAATATTTGAACTTACTAAGCATGAGATCATCTTGATAACAATAGATATAAACAACAGGATCACAATAATCAAACTTAAAACACCCAACTCAAGGAATCCATTTCCACCTTCAATTGTGGCACATAGGCTCTGACACAATCTGAAATGTGTTTCTTCGGAAATGACTTTGAAAAGTTGAAAACATATGTTATCAAATGCGCTATGTCAATCAAGTCACTTTTCAAGAAATACAAAGAGAAATTGTTGACCAAATACATCATAAACATTCACTGACACCTTTCTGAATCCATCATAAGAAGAAATGAGGAAGTAAATGCTAAAAAGCTATTATAAAAATTCAGAGGAAAGCCAATATTTTTTTAACAAAGAACTGCCCTAATCTCACTCGACCTAAAAAAACAAAAAAAACTCCAGAGAACTTTAAACATGTCAAATCTCAATGGAATTTGAAAGATGGGTGACTCTCATAAAATAGATAACAGAGATTGCCGAGGCATCTTACTTTTTGGCAGCATGGATGCACTAAATAAATAAGTCAAGCAGGCCAAGTATTGTACAAGTTTTTCTTTTGATTGCAGAAGCTCATAAATGTTTCATCTACTACTAAGACATCAGGTTGATTTTCATAAGATCCTATTATACATTGGTTAGTGCCTCTAACAACTATGATTGATACAGTAACTTAAATAAATTGCCAACTCTTTTAAGAAAATCTCAGGTTTTACATCAAGATCGTTTTTATATCTGACATGTTTAGCTAAAAGGCTTTCAAGTGAAACGTTTTTAACTAAAAGACTGGAGGACTTTCATTAAAATGGAAGGTTTGAAACTAGAAGTTTCAAATTTGAACTAAAAAATTTTAACCAAACCGTTGGTTCTTTTTTTAAACAACTTGGAACACTTTAAATAGGAAAATTTTTAACAAGACAGTTTTTTAACAGAAACTCTCCAAGCTGAATAGTTGTAAGCTGGAAATGGCAATCTATTAAATATAAAAAATTGTCACCTGAAGGCTCCTAACTGTAAGATTTTTAACCAGAGTGCTTTAAACTGGAATGTCTAAATTGAGTGCATTTTTTTTTAACTGAAAAGTTTTATCAAATAATTTCCAATTAAAATTTTTGAACTTCAAAGCTTTAAATTGGAGGGTAAAACTTTTAAATGAATAGTTTTAAACTGGAAGATATTAAATTGAAGTTTTAAAATAAAGAAGTGAAACTGAATAGTTTTGAACTTAAACATTTTGAACTAAAAGTTTTGAACTGGAACATTTTCAATTGAAAGTTGTAAACTGGAAGCCTTTGACAATTTTAATTGGTAGATTTCAAGTTATGAAGATTAGGTTTTAAAAGAGAATGATATAAACTGTTACATTGCATGTTGAAAGTTTTAGCCCAGTAAAAACCAAAGGGTTTGAACTGGAAGATTTTTAATAAGGGTTTTTTACTGAATATTATCGATTGAAAAGTTACAAACTTGAAGTTTTTAATCTAGGTATTTAACTAGAGGATTTGAAAAATAACAATTTTAACTGAAAGGTTTTTGAAGAAGATTATAAATAGAAAAGTTTAAAGGTGAAAGACGTTTAAACAAAAAGATTTCAAACATAAATGTTGTAAACTAGATTATGCTAAGCTGATTGATTCTTTATGGGAAATTCAAAACTGGAAGTTTGCAAAGACAAAGATTGTGCTTGGCTACCTTAAACTTGCAGGTTCTACTGAAGGGTTTAAAACTAGGTTTGAATCATGAGTAGTGAAACTGAGGGTGAACTCTTAAAGGTTTCAAAGTAAAAGATTTTTTCAATGGAACTTTTTAATGAGTCATGTTTAAAACTTGTTCTAAACTTTCAAGATTCTAATTTGAAATAATCTTAACTCAAATATTTCAAACTAACAGGTTTTGAACAGGATAATTTCAGATTGAAAAGTTCTAAGTAAAAAGGATTTAAACTCAAATTTTTAATGTAATGTTGAAACTTGAAAAGAAGGCTTCTAACTACCAAATCTTTAAATCAGGAGTATCTTTAAGTCAAGTTTTAAACTGGAATGGTCAAAAGTGAAATTCAAAATTATTAAGCTAAAACATTTAAAACTAGAATGTTCAAAGATCATCTTGGTTCAAAAGAAGAGTATCATGAACTGAACACTTTTAGACTACATTTTAAATCGAAAGTTTCTGCCATGAAACCCCAAATTTTTACACTGAATATTTCAGGTTTACACATCATTTCTAAACTGAATGATCATATGTAAAACAAAAATTAGAAAATAAATGTTAGAAAAAGAATGATTTAAAAGAAGATTTTGAACAGGACCATATTACACTCTGCTTTTTCACAACTGACAAGTTCTATTTGGATATAGGTTCTTAAATGATACGTTTCAAAACCAAATGTTTTAACTGAAATATTTTCTATGAAAGGAATCAAATTTAAATCTTTCAACTCCAAAGTCCTGAACTAAATGTTACAAGAAATATGTGTCAAATTTCAAGATTTGAACAGAAACATTGAATATAGGTTTCAAACTAAAACTGTCCTAACAAACTTTGAAATTAAAGGCTTTAAACTAAATCATTCTTAACTGGAAGTTTTCAAAAAAAAAATATTAAAAATCTCAAGGTTTATAACTGAAAGTATTGAACAGGCAAAAAAATTTTAACTGAAACACTTCAAACTCCAATGCTTTAACAATGCAAAGTTCATACTTCAAAAGTTTTAGAAAAGGACATCAGTAACTGAAAGATTTAAAACAGGGAGAATTTTAAGAGTAAAACGTTTGAAACTGGAAAAGTTGTAACAAATACAGTTTGAAATTGAAGGTTTTAATCAGGACAAAATCGAGCTGTGACAAGAAATCTCAAATTTTTATCCTGAAGATTTTAGCTTTACTCATTATTTCTAAAATGAAGGTTTATATTTAAAAAAAAAATAAATTTAAAAGAAAGTGTTTGAAAAAGAATGGTTTTAAAGATTTTGAACAGGCGCATTTTACACTAGATGCTTTTTCACAGCATTCTCAACTGACAAGTTCTAACTGAATAGGTTCTTAATGATATGTTTCAAACCGGAATGTTTTAAATGAAATATTTTTCCTTTTAATGTTTTAAATTTACATGTTTCAATTCCAAAGTTTTTAACTAATATTTCAAGAAACATGATTCAAACTTCAAATTTTTTAATGGAAGCATTAAATATAGAAGGTTTAAAACTACAAATTTTCAAAATGGAAGTTTCCTCAAAAACAAACGTAGACTCTATAGGTTTTAAATTAAATTATTCTAAATTGGAAGTCTTCAAAAAAATGTTTTTAAACTCAAGGTTTTTAAACCGAAAGTTTTGAACAGGCAAAAATTCTGAATTGAAACATTTCAAACTAAAACACCCTAACAAGAGCAAAGTTCATAACTCAAAAGTTTTAAAAAGGAAAATCTATAACTGAAAGGTTCAATACAGGAATGATTTTAAAAGTCAATTATATGAAAATGGAAGAGTCGTAACAAATACAGCTTGAAACTAAAGAAAAAAAACAAAACTGGAAGGTTCTAAAATAGTAACATTCAAACAGAAATGTTTTGAACTCACACGTTTCAAAATGGAATGCTTGGGATTTAAACTCAAAGTTTTTAATGTAAAATCGCAACTTAAAAGGAATGTTTCTTACTTCCAAAATTTTAAACCAGCACTTTTTTAAAAACAAAAGTTTTAAACCGAAACGGTCTCAACTCAGTTGAAAATTTTTAAATTAAAACAATTACAACTAGAATCTTTGAAACTAAAAAAAATAATCTGTAAGAAGTTCATCTTGGTTAAAAGAAGCATAATCTTAAATGGAAGGTTCTAGACTGAACAGTTTTAGACTACATGAATTGGAAGGAAGTGATTAAGAAGATTGTAAATCGAAAGTTTCTCAAATGTAGAGCTCTCACATGAAACCCTAAATTTTTATCCTGAAGATTTTAGTGTTACACACCATTTCTAAACTGAAGGATTATATATATTTAAAAAAAATAAATTTAAATATAAATGCTTGAAAAAAAGATTGGTTTTAAAGATTTTGAACAGGTGCATTTTATACTATGCTATTTCATAGGGTTCTCAACTGACAAGTTTTAACTGGGTAGGTTCTGACATGATATGTTTCAAATCAGAATGTTTTAAATGAAATACTTTTCATTCTAATGTTTTAAATTTACATCTTTCAATTCCAAAATTCTTAACTAGATATTAAAAGACACATGATTCAAACTTCAAGTTTTTGAACAGAACCATTGAATATTTATAGTTTCCAACGACAAAGTTTCAAAAAAAGAATTGTCCTAACTAGCAAACTTGGAAACTAAAGGTTTTGATCTAAAATATTCTGAACTGGAAGTCTAGAACAAAAATATTTTAAAACTCAAGATTTTAAACTGGAAGTATTGAACAGACAAACATTTTTAACTGAAAAATTTGAAACTCAAACACTATGACGTGCAAAGTTCACAATTCCAAAGTTTTAAAAAGGAAAATCTGTGCGGAAAGATTCAAAACAGGAACGATTTTAAATATAAAATGTTTGAAACTAGAAGTGGCGGAATAAATAAAATTTGAATTTTAAGGTTTCAAACTAAAGAAAAGCAAAAGCAGAAGGTTCGAGACAAGTAAATTTCAAAAAGGAATATTTTAAACTCAGATGTTTTTAAATGGAATACTTAGAGATTTCAGCTCAAAGTTTTGAATGTAACACTGAAACTTGAAAGGAATGCTTCTATTGAGCAAAACTTTAAAAATCATCAATATTTTAAAAACAAAAGTTATAAACACAAATGGTCTAAACTGAAATACAATATTGTTAAATCAAAACAGATACAACTAGCATTTTTTAAACTAAAAAAAAAATTAATCCGTCAGAAGTTTATCTTGGTTTAAAAGAAGAGTTAATAACACTTTTAGACTACATTTTTTAACTGGAAGGAAGTGGTTAAGAAGATTCTAAATCGAAAGTTTCTCAAATTTAGAGCTCTCACATAAAACCTCAAATTTTTATCCAGAAGATTTTAGCTTTACACACCGTCTCTAAACTAAAGGATGATATAAAAAAAAAGTAAATTTTCAAAAGAAATGTTTTAAAGATTTTAAAGGCGCATTTTACACAAGATGCTCAACTGACAAATTCTAACTGGATTATTTAGTGGATAGATTATGAATTGATATGTTTCAACTGAAATATTTTTCATTCAAATGTTTTAAATTTGCATCGTTCAACTCCAAAGTTCTTAAATGAATGTTAAAAGAAATATGATTTGAACTTGAAGCTTTTTAACAGAAGCAATGAATATAGAAGGTTCCAAACTACGTTTTCAAAATGGAAGTGTCCTCACTGACAAACTTGGAAAATAAATGTTTTAAAATTAAATAACATATCTTAAAATGTTTTAAAACTCAAGGTTTTACTGAAGGTATTGAACAGGCAAAATTTTTTTCCTGAAACATTTCAAACTCAAATGCTGTAACAAGAGCAAAGTTTCTCAAAATTTTTTTACATGAATATTACACACCAAAACTGATGCATCTCAAACAAAATTGTACTGCCACTAGATATTGTTCCTCACCAAGATTTCTCCATGCCTTAATTCAACTCATACATCATAAATCTTGATATTTGTTATCAACTGTGAGCAAACCCAGGTTGATTTGAAATTCTTAGTATGAAACTTTTTATACATCACTATTAATGGAAAAAAAAAGGAGCAGTTCCAAAAAATCAAAATGCATTTATCTTTCACACTTCTACATACTATTGACTTTAAAAATGTTCTTAGACTTAGTTTTACTATTATTTCATATGGGTTTTGTGTACATTATGGCCTGTATTTCAGACAATGACTATGTGATTTTACAGAATATCCTCAGACAGGGTAAGATTTTACAAACTCTTGCAAATGTTCATGGATGCAAATTTGGTCAAATAAAAAAACCTTTGTTCATGCTATTCCCAGGCAATAATGTGAAAACAAAAAACAAACGGACATAATAACCAGACTTAAATAGATCACATTTCAGGTTGAGAAAGAAATATAAGACGCAAAAAAAAAAAAAAAAAAAAAAAAAATGTTCAAAAAGCAAATATAATGTAGTTCCTGCCTACCTTTTACTGACTTTAACTCAGCTTGAAGCTCTAAAGTTTTTGCTTGGAGGCGCTGGAAAGAAAGATAATTAAGATTGATACATAATTAACTGACTAACTTGCAAAAGTTTGAGATTTTTAACAAACATAACTCCATTTTGTAGATTATTAGAAAGCCAAATCTAACAAGGAGAGTTAGAAAATGTTACGTTTCTTTCTCCGTCTTCCACTTGTATTAATTGTTAAATTATCAGAATTTTTTGTTGAGGGAAAAGTTTGGGGGGGGGGGATAGAGAATAACATCAAATCTTTGACATATTTTATGCTTTTTCAAGTCATATGCTAGGTAGACTTGGATGGAGTGTTGTAAAGCTCTCTGCATGATCTTCAAACCAAGAAAAAGAGGGAACAAAAACAGTTAATACAATTCATTTGCTTTGTTTTGATAGGAGAATCAAGGTAAAGTTTCTTTGATGCCTACTCTATATATACCATACCTTAATTGTCTCATCCTTCGAGGAGACTTCATATTTCAGCCATTTACTTCTTTCTTCCCAAATATTTGGAATCGTTAGTGCCTGAAACAAAACAAAACAAAATGATTATTAAGAGAAACAGATACATTGTATTTAAAAAAAAAAAAAGAAATTTCTTTCTTCACTGGTTGAAACTGACAGAATATTATGTAGAAAAATAGATCTGCCAAAGGTATTAAGCAAATATGATGCTTAAACTTAGAGTGCCTGGCAATAACTGTGTTGACTATACTTTTGGTCATCCAACTCTACATCTACTGATCAAAACAACATATGACAAGGTTCATGCCAACATACTCTCAGAAGAGAAATATCAAGCCAATAGATACCTACCCAAAATAATAAACTGATTCAGTCTGGTGAAAAAATAAGTGGAAACAGTCAACAGGAAAACCATTGTCAAACATTGAACAATAGTCTGGAAAGAAGACTGCTGTGCAGGTTTGTCATAATGTGGTTTTATGTTTTTAGGCATAGCACTAAGTACAGCAAGTATATCTCTTGCATCTTTTTTTTTTAAATGGTTAGGTACTAAGGAGAAAACTTGTGTTTCCAAACCATAGGGAACCATCTGTGTGCTATTTACTAAAAATCAAGACCGCCAAAATAAACAAGTGAATGAGATAAATCAATATAACTGATGATATATTGATATTGTTGTAAAAATATGGTAACTCTGAAAGTAAAAATGAATGATGTTAACACATAAAATTTAAAACAATAAAATGATGACAAGATCAGTGGACTATACTGTATTGCTATCATCATGTTAACTTTTCATCACAAAATTCAAGTTTGATTTGGTCTCAATAAGAATAGTTTGCAAATTTTGTAAAATCTCAATCTATTTAAAGGTGCTTTTAAGCACCAATTTTCAAATAAGAACAAAATATAATAAAATATAAATCCTGTGTACCTCTTACCACTTTTGCAAGAATTTATAGCCTTGTAATTTAAGTGTTTCCAAAGAAAGATCCTTTTAAAAATAGACTTGGATAATACAGAATTAGCCGATTTCCAGACTTACCTTTCTTTTGCATCCTTTTATCTGAACTCCACTCCCCAATTCCATTGCAGGTCTGACAATGTAAATAAATAAAAATGATAAAATATAAGTAAGACCACTTTTCTGAATAAAGCTGCATGCCTCTGCTAATTATGTTCAAATTATTCAAACTCACTGAATTATTATTATAATCATGTCCCGAACTGAAACAACATTTTCAGCTTCACAAACAGTGAGAAATAACCTTAAAATACTAGAGTAAAAGTATGTTTTCAAGATGGCATTCTGAATGACCATGGCCAACAACTGGAATATTTTCTTAATTTCTTTCAATCTTTTGTACACTCCAAAACCTGGTTTTCATTTGTCACTTAGACAAAACTTCAATCAAAATTGTTCTTTTCTCTGCCCTGGGAGTACTAGACGGTCTATATCCCCACCCATTTTAACAGCACCTTTTCATTTGATAAAACTTAGTTTGTCATCTTGGTATCTGCTACAATTTTTAAATTGGCTTAAATCAGTCTGGGTACAGCATAAAAATCTAGGTGAAAAATAATACTTACTTATAAAAGTATTATTATTAAGATCAATCTATAAATAATTTGAGCAGATATCACAATTATCAGACCTGAAAGGATTCCAAATTACCGATGAAGTTTTATTCGGTCCTAAGATGGCAAACTTTGGTGAACCAGCCTGGGATGACAAATGAAAAATCATAAAGGGCAAATTCAAGTACTTCATAATCATAGCTTTAACTCAGCAATAAATATGGAGGTTTCACAAACAGCTTTTGTACCATTGATCATGAGTCATAACCAGTGTAAGTGGCACATGATTCCCCTTACGCCCTGTGCAAATCGCTGTTCACATCACAAGTGTGCGTTAGTTGGGAAAATACCTTTAGAATCTTTCCCCAACTCATCAAACTGTCTCGGATCATATAACTGTGAGCACGCACTTCATATACAAACCCCTGTGCGCTGACAGCAATCTAGTGGATAATTGGTACACATAGTAACAAGATGCCATAATTCATTGTTAAAAAATGATTTACTCTTTATTTGAGGCATTCTAAATTCTTTGGCAAATATTGGCCTGTTCAAAATTTGAATCAAGCGTGTTCTCAGCTCACTAGTCCTCCATTTTAAACAAAGCCCTCTTTCTTTTGATGGAGTCCTTCCGGCTAGATTGTTGCTCAGTAACATTAGAGCATCGCTAGCAATCATCATGTAACCCTTTGCATATCTGTTACGTTCTCCGTGGGAGAGCTAGATCTAGATCTAGCATGTTTGCGAATTTAGCGGTTATGCTATGTACCACTAGGTGCAAATGATGTAGATTACTTTGATTATATTTAAGTTTATAAGGATCTCGTATTAAAAGCAAAGGGCCCATTAGCCTCATCTGCTAAACCTAAGAAATAATAGGTTATTGATAACGTGAGAGGTTTAGACTTTCAGCTTAGTGAGTTTAGTATGACAGGTTCAATGGGTCTAATCTAGATCGAGAGACGTCTCATGTGGAAATCATTTCACATTAGATCTTGATCTAGAATCTATATGCATGTGTGTACCTGGTTTAATCTTATTATCAGTTTGATCCTAGATTTATACAGATTTGATGTAGAGCTAGATTTAGAACTTTAGAACTATCTAAAATCTAAACCTTTTTTTTTTACATCTCGAATCCAGATTTCTAGATCTAGTCTAGATCTAGATTCTAGATCTCATCATCTCTGTATCTCGAAACGATGATTAAATTTTACCTTCCTACATCTAATCTCGAATGTAGATCTAGATCTAGATTCAAATTTCTGACAGGTACATTCATCTATGTTGCCACATGTTTTATGTACAAATCTAGGTGTAGGTCTAGATCTATGCTATCTAATTCTAAGACTAAAAGAGGGAGACCCGCTAGACTTGGATCTGGTTCTGCATTCAGATGCCTTTGTTTTTACCTCGTAAACTGACGTCTGCTTCTTGTCGAGCTTTGCCGAGTTTGCATTTTCATTTGGACGCTTTTTAAAGGTCAAAAATTAGTGACACCATTCTGAATAATCCCATTCTTGTTTTTAAAATAAAATTATAATTTTTTTGTGCGTTTTTTAATATAATATTTGCAATTTTGATCAATCTTTCGAGTTGTAAAAAAAAAAAGTCATCTAAAAAATAGACATATTCGATTTTCTTAGCCTGAACCGCATTAAAGTGCCAGGATTTTTTCCGTAACTCTATCGAAGAGGTTCTCTACAGTCTACATAAGGGAACAGTTTTTTGCTGAGACCTAAATTATCCTCCTGCAAATAATGGAAAAATGATGTGTGTGTGTGTGTGTGTTTGAGAGAGAGAAAGAGAGAGAGAGAGAGAGAGAGAGAGAGAGAGAGAGAGAGAGAGAGAGAGAGATGGTTTTGTTTCCGATCAATAACTTGTTCATAAACTTTTGGAAAGTGTCGCACCACCACTACTACTACTACTAGTAGTAGTAGTAGTAGTAGTAGTAGTAGTAGTAGTAGTAGTAGTAGTAGTAGTAGTAGTAGTAGTAGTACTAGTAGTAGTAGTAGTAGTAGTAGTGGTAGCAGTGGTTGTGGCAGTAATGGTAGTAGTAGTAGTAGTAGTAGTAGTAGTAGTAGTAGTAGTAGTAGTAGTAGTAGTAGTAGTAGTAGTAGTAGTAGTAGTAGCAGTAGTAGCAGAAGTAGCATTATTATTATTATTATTATTATTATTATTATTATTATTATTATTATTATTATTATTATTATTATTATTATTATTATTATTATCACAACTTCCTATCGTTCTGCTGATTAACAATCGATCTATACGTGTAACCGCAAAATTGGATTCGATTTATACCGTTAAACGGTGAACCGAAAGCTTAACCAGGATATGAAGCACTGCCTGGTAATTTTTTTTTCAAATCGTTCGATGATTTTGGGTGCAGTGGGCAGGAAAGGCTGCTGTTTTGAAATTCTCAGCCGCAGGGAATAAAAAGGTATATATATATATATATATATATATATATATATATATATATATATATATATATATATATATATATATATGTAATAAATATATTCGCTTCTTGCAAATTAATGAAAGAGCAGCAGATTTAGTTGTTAATCTTGCGGGCATCTCTAAAAATCATCTCAATAAAAAGAACAAGTTTGACAGCTTCAGGTAAAACTGAGGTTGAGGAAGCGTTTGTTTAAACCAACAGTTGTGGTGAAGGTTGGTAAATTTTTTTTTATTAGATTTCCAATTCTTTCATTTAGACATACGAATACCTTTAAGCTTAATTTTCACAGATATTTGAAAAAAAATCAACTGAAACAAAAAAACAACAAGAAAAAGAGTAATTAAAAACACCGAAAAAGTCCAGGGAGATGATGCAGTTTTGAATGAAATGAAAACAATACTATTGCAAGTTATATCCCTTCGCATTCTATTTTACATTCTTTATTTTTCCTACTTATCATTGACACTTTTTCTTATCTCTAGGTAGAAAAAATTTATAGAAATAAAGACATAATGCTTCCCAGTTTCACAGAATCAATAATCAATCTGAGTCATATCTTTCCCATGAGCGGCCATAGTTGTGTTTCGTGGTGTCACTTTGCCTCTTGAACTTGGAATCTTAGAAACGAAAAAGGCTAGGGCCACGCTTGGATCGCAGCTCATGCCAAATAAGGAATTTTCCGAATCCGTGTACGTCTCAGTTATAAGGGAAATCGTTAAATTCTGCACTTTCCTGGTCTATTTAAAGATTTAAACGCATATTAGAAAACTCAGAATTGCCGCATAAAATACCTAAATGTGCATTGCCATGTAGGAACTTACAATTGCCCGTTTTTCTTAACCCCACATTACCAAGAATTCTGCAAAATATCTATAAATAATATTGGATTATATAAAAAGAGATAACTACTATTAATGAAAACCCGACTGAAGGCAGATATCGTCATTAGATGAAGACCAGAGTATGTATATCTATCTGAGATAAACTTTGCCCCTGTCTTATGCGTACATTTAAATACTGTATCATTGTCTAGATCTAGTGAGCGATTATGTCACAGCCCTGCTCTCTTATAGAACAAACTTGTTCTTCCTAGGTTTCCTGTGTTAAGTTGGTCTAGCTTGATGCTTTATGTATTTCTTAAACCGGAAGCTGGTAAAAGTGAAAGTGAAACTTATTTAGGGGAAAATTTTCCTAATCTAGTAACAGTTCTATCTAAATGCCGGTTATAGGGCAATGAAAAAAATGTTAAGTGTTGAGTTGGCTTGTAGGATTAATTCATAGGTGCCCAATTCGTAAAGAACATTTCACAAGATCTTTAAAACGAGTCGAAGTTCTGCAAAATTATGGATTTCATTTCGTGCAACTTTAATTCTCCTGAGTCTCTTGCAGAAACGAGTGTGGAGAAAGAGAGAGAGAGGAACAGTAGAGAGAGATTAAGGAACAGAGATGGAGATAGAAAAGATAAAGAAAGATAGATAGATACATGCATACAGAAAGAGAGGGAGAGAGAGAGAGAGAAAGTGGGATAGATTTAGAGACAAAGAGAGAAAGACAGAGATAGAGAGAGATAGATTAAGAGAGAGAGAGAGAGAGAGAGAGAGAGAGAGAGAGAGAGAGAGAGATCGATCGCTTTAGCAATTTCTTTTTTTTTCCGGAATCCACATGAAACGCTAAGAGAACATTGGTGGATTTAGCATCTTGCAGATATAACCCATCTACATTAATAAAAACATCTTCTAGATCGGTTTTCTTCATGTTCCCTCACATAATTATCATCTCTACATTTTTATTCCTGTTTATTGGTTTGTTTGTTTTTTGTTTCCAAGCCCCAATAACTTACTGTTAACAATAGACTAGGGCGCGAGGTAGCCTGACCTGTCCGATGGATATTGGTCTGACGAGATGGACGTCCTGGGTGAGATTCTTGGTTAGTTAGGACATCCGGGTGTGACCTAACCAGCTCTCTACCTGACCAGACGGGCGGCCGCCTGCAGCCTCTGTATTGGATTTTCTCGGGGACGTCAGGTTAACAAAAATTTTATGGAATGGAATTATCCTGGGCTTTTACAGTAGAGGGCAAAAGTCAATAGTTTTTTGGAACTCATTGATATGAAAATTATGCAAAGCAGTAGATGCGAATTTATCCACGAAATTAATGTTGCAACTACAGGTTTTTTTTAGCTTCCGTTCTTTGTAATGGCTCTATTTAAAAAAAAATTAAATCTGAGCACTGTATGGGCATAGTTTTCTTAGGTACTTTAGTTTTGACGTCCCCTGTTTTCTCAACAGAATCTTATAGGCGATCTGCGGCTTAAATAATATTATATAACTTCCCAGGTATAATAAGGCTGGTTAAACGGATAGGATCTTCCCACCAACATGATGACGAAACCAAGGATCGATCCCACAGCCACGTAATTTTCTATCGAGAGTTCTACCAACTTGGCTCTATGCTGCCCCAACGGTACTGTTATCTAACCCAACAGAAGGTGACAGAGAAAAATTATTTACAATAATTAAAAAGATACCTATTCCAGAAAGGCCAGTAAGAAATATGGGGATTTTCGATAATAAGGTATGAAGTTACTTTACCTTATTACAAGCTTGTATTTGGGGCACAACTTTTTCTTTACTTTTAGTTTGTCCTTCAAGTTGGTTTTCCTCTTTATAAATGTTTGAAATGATCTTGAAATTGATAAAGAAATTGAAGAATGAGCTGGGTTTTTTTTTTTCATATTGTACTGTTTTGTCATTCTTTCTATCAGGAAATAAAATTTATTCTTTTTTTTTTTTTGCTTGCCGTTTGCTCATTCACACACACACATACACATCTCTCTCTCTCTCTCTCTCTCTCTCTCTCTCTCTCTCTCTCTCTCTCTCTCTCTCTCTCTCCTCTCAGCCCACTCAACTCGCCGCAGGGAACCATGCCCTATTAAATGCATGCCACAGTTATGTGTATATAAAAAAGGGCTGAAGCCATGATAAGCAAAAAATTTCACTGCTGTACCATTAAGGCTCTTTTGGGCTATCAGTGCAAGATAGACTAGCACGCAAAAATCATAGCTTGCTACCAGTTAGCATGAACAACTATTGAGTAAATCGTTATCAAGTCTGACAATTAACAATGTCAAGATGAAACTCAAGTACAAGGCTGAAATTATCTTACTGCATCGGGCAAAGCTAGTAAGTTACAAACCGTTTTGATACTTTTCGGTACCCAGCACTTTTCTTCTCTTCTAGGTTTCTTTATGTGGGTTAGTTCTTAATTTTGTGTTATAATTTTCTAGACTATCTAAGAACTACTGATTTCATTCCCTTACAAGAAGTTCCAACATGACGGACTTCAGAGACAGGTGTGTGATAGTGACCGGCTCCAGTTCCGGTATAGGAGAGAGCACGGCCATCTTGTTTGCCAGCCGCGGCGCCAATGTTACCGTGTGTGGACGGGACAAGACCAGACTGCAGCGGGTTGTGGACTCGTGTCTTCACGCTGGTCAGGATGCCGGCCACACCAACAGGGTCATCGCTGTACCGGGGGATCTGACCAGTGCTCACGTTAGAGTGGACACCATTAAGAAAACAGTGGAAACCTTCGGACAACTGGACGTTTTAGTAGCCAATCACGGAGGCCAATTTCTCACCTCCAATTTGGATGATGTAACAGAACAAAACTACGATAAAAACATGGATATGAATGTAAAGTCCGTGTTGTTCCTTATAAAAGAGGCTGTTCCACATCTAGAGAAAACTGGCGGCTCAGTAGTTGTCACTTCATCCTTAGCAAGTACATTGAGCGGGGTCCAGAACATCGCCTATCATATGGGCAAGGCAGCTGTGGACCACATGGTTCGCTGTTTGTCTCTGGAGTTGGGACCAAAAGGTGAGCGGCGTATGCTTTTTTTTTTACTGTATCACCGCTCAATATACTACACTATGTTCGCTTCAAGTTTTATTGTGTATAAAGATGTTCTACTTAAACAAAATGAAAAATGCCGAGAAGACTTTGAAAAACCAACCTCTACACCCTGGGTTAGAATAATTAGCTCATCGCAGTAAAAACAAACAAAGCAAAAAAAAAAAAAACACAAAAAAAAACTTGTCGAAGGCCTTAGATCTCTTGGATAACAGTAAGAAGCGCAGAGAATGATGCAGATCTGCAGACACCATCAGATCTACCGCAGCGCCCAAAAGGGTATTTGACATCATTGACAACAATGAAAGTCATAAAAAAATATCATAACAGTCAAAGGGATTGATCAAAACATGTTTAAAGACTTTTTTTTTTCAATTTCCAATTTTTGTATTCATTTTTTAACTTCTTACTATAATAACATAATTAACTTTTGTTTTTTTTTTCCAATTTGGGCATCAAAATTTGAATACTTCAAATCTCTTAAAGGCGATATAAATCTTGATAATGAATCCATTCCTTCAATAAGCATTTACTAACATTTCATGCCGTTTGAAAATTGGATATATCAAAGAAATCCTGTTATTGGATATATCAAAGAAATCCTGTTATTGGATATATCAAAGAAATCCTGTTATTGGATATATCAAAGAAATCCTGTTATTAGATATATCAAAGAAATCCTGTTATTGGATATATCAAAGAAATCCTGTTATTAGATATATCAAAGAAATCCTGTTATTGGATATATCAAAGAAATCCTGTTATTGGATATATCAAAGAAATCCTGTTATTGGATATATCAAAGAAATCCTGTTAACCAAAACCTTTAGCGAACAGTCGAACCCATCATCGCTTTAACCAGATAGTTTTTTCCATCCTATCACCAGGTATCCGAATCAACGCCATTAACCCAACGCTAGTCGGGTCGACCCGGATAGCTCGCGATTACCGGGCAGACTTATTCAAAACCGGCATGGGCAAGTTCTTCTGCGACTCGCACCCGCTCCGTGCCAGGAGCAGCACGCCAGAGGAGCAAGGGGAGGTAATTCTCTTCCTGGCCAGTGACGCCGCCAGATTTGTTACCGGGGAGTGTGTCAAGGTTGACGGCGCCATGGCCAACAAAGGATATCCTCGGAATTTTTACCAAGGTCCTCTAGCCTCGTGATACTTCGGACTTTTTCGCCTTCAAATCTCTGAAGCCCGTTCCGAAAAAAATAAAACTGGCGCGACTAACATTACAAAGGTTGTAGTCATCTCCCTCTCTCGTTGTCATACCATTATTTTACTCTTTATTTGAAAACGTGTAATATTACGACGCGACGTTTCTTCTCCCTAAGCCAAAGAAAACAACTTGAAGTGAGGGATTTTTGTGGTGTCAATTGATATTAAAAAAAAACAAAAAAACTTTCAACAAAAACTATAAAAACAAACAAGGTGAAATTTGCATGGTGTTTTGAGCTTTCACTTGAGAATGCAAGAAATTAAAAAAAAAAAAAAACAAAACAAAACCAGCCCTGCCTCAAAAATTTATCTCTTTATAAAGTAATTGGTACAGTGCAACAAATGTACAATTTCTTTAACTTTCGTATGTTTTGTGTCTTCATCTTGTCTTGATAAACAAACTTTCTTCACTGCATCCACTCAAATGTGCTAGAAGTAGTTACATAGAATTAGTAAAAAAGACAAATTTCTGAACAAAGAGTATAGTTTGGTTGAAAGCCAAATCATTTATCTTTAAGAGAAAACAAACATTAGATTTTAAGTGCACAATAATTGGGTGTAATCAAATACTGGTTTTGCTTCCCTGCAAATAAGGGGAATAAGGACGAAAAACTGATGCTTTGTTGAGATCAGTTCCCAAAGACTGGTTGAAAGATTAATGATTTGCACAAGCTCATTCTTTATGCTTTAGTTCCATTTTACAACTCTTAATAAACCCTCCATAGGTAACCTTAACCTTACAAAGAGATGCACCGTTTAAAACACAACCATTCACTGCCTAGAGGTTAGTGTTAGTGACTGAAAATGAATGCCTTACTAAAATAATCGCCACTCGTTTAGGACACATAGAGGTTAGAGTCACGACTTGATAAAACTGGATCAAAACACTGCTCTTATCAAAATTATTTCTTGACCCGGTGGGCATAAAAACATGACCTAACTCTAGATCTGGTTGAAAAAGATTCTTGTAATACTAGATGCCTGCCTTCCCAAAATCATCTTTATTTCGTATGGCTCATATAATGAGTTGGAAAATGAGGTGGGTGGTGGGGGGAGTTGTAAGTACAAACGTTCCTAACCCTATCAGAGAGAGAGAGAGAGAGAGAGAGAGAGAGAGAGAGAGAGAGAGAGAGAGAAAGAGCCAGTGTGAGAGAGGAACAGAGATAGTGAGTGAGAGAGAAAGAGGGAGAGAGAGAGAGAGAGAGAGAGAGAGAGAGAGAGAAAGAGGGAGAGAGAGAGAGCCAGTGTGAGAGAGAAACAGAGAGAGCGAGGGAGAGAGAGAGAGAGAGAGAGAGAGAGAGAGAGAGAGAGAGAGAGAGAGAGAGAGAAAGAGAAAGAGAAAGAGCCAGTGTGAGAGAGAAACAGAGAGAGAGAGAGAGAGAGAGAGAGAGAGAGAGAGAGAGAGAGAGCCAGTGTGAGAGAGAAACAAAGAGAGAGGGAGGGAGAGAGAGAGAGCAGGAAAGAGAGAGAAAGACTCGTGGATAGACGCCGACTGCAAAAGAGAACTGTAGATGAAGGAGAACGAAACACCTACACGTGAAAGAGATACACATATAGACGTCACTCACATGAAAAGTCTGATAGATAGGTGTCTAGGAAATTCAAAGATTAATTGTATTGTTTTTACCAATATATCGCTATTTAAGCTTTTTTGAGCGTCTGTGAAGTAATCCTCAGACTACGCATTAACAAAATCCTAGTAATTGAAAAGATCCAGATTAGAAAATCCCTAGATCTAGCCAGTTGGGCAAGGTGAAAAACCAACCAATTTTATAAGACTGCTTTTAGCATGAACTGTTGGACAGATTTTTAAATTGAGCTCTAAATAGCTTAGACTCGGTCAAGTCTTTCTCAGACTTTTGGATAAGGACAAGACTTGTTCTTTGCAAGAAGACATTAGAATTAATTAAACACAGAGGCAAGATATGAGATTCCTATTCTTACTCTAAAAGATAGTAGTTTTAAAGTTATCCTCAAGAGTTGCGAGTGGACAATAATTGGAGATAGTTATAATAGCTTCCATTTTGAATAAATGCTCGATTTCTAAAGTTTCAATTGTTACAAAGAATTTTAGTGTGGCGCCAAACTGCATCTTTCTTGTCATTCAGGTTCTCGAAGGTATTTTTTTAGCGAAATATTTTAAATGAGAAGTCGGTGTTAAAAATAGTAACTGTTGTTTGGAAATCAAAATAAATTGGCGAGATACTTACTAGCAAATAGATAACTAAAACGTTAACGGTTTGAAAAAAAAAAGAGCAATGAAAAAAAAATGAAGATATCAAATGGCTACTGACACATATGTGCCTAATTATTTAATTTAAAAAAAATGCGGATCCCTTTTCTAGAAAACTTGATCTTCTACTACTACGATATTTGATACAAAACATGGCGACGGGCAAAAGTTGAGCGACGAGCTAGAAGACCTGTTGTAATACTGTTAAGATAACTTTTTCTCTGCATTATTTTTCACGAATAAACGAAAATAACAAAAGCACAAACCCACACACACTCACACACCAAGAAAAAATCACGACTGTAGTTTTTATTTTCCTTATCTCTATTGTCCACTAGTTTTGTACAATCCCAATTTATTTATAGATTAAAAAAAAAACCGCTTATTATCGTAGGTGTACAAATACATAACAAAATAATGGGTAATAATCATTTCCCATAAAGCAGTGCACTTCTAAGTACCTTTTTGTTCCTATATGATTATAGCATTTAGACCGTTCGTAGGACAGATTAGAAAAGCAAAAAGTTAGCTGTTTTATTATGATATGCTCTTTTTATGTAAAAAAAACGATAACCCACATTGTTGTTAGCGTTTGAGAGATTTTGATATCGCACCGGCCATATACTGAGGATTTTCGTAACCCTAGTGGTATCGATACTGTCCAAAAGTAGTTGGTTGGTCCTCTGAGGCAAAACATAAAGGAAAGTAAGGGAAAATTAATAAGGAGAAAGGACAGGAAGATTAACGGTTTTTGCTTTTAATCAAGACGCTGAAAGAATCCCACCAGATTCACTAGACTAAAAGGACTTGACTCTTCCGTCCACCATGGCAGACCTCGATATCAAACAAAACACAATATTAATTACGTTACAGAGTAAAATCGTATAGTCGGAGTCTCAGAGCCAATAGTACAACCGAGAGGGGAAAAAAAAACATGAGTAAAATGGGGCCATCAGACCAACATGTGCTCTTCACCATCTTAGAGCTCTAATAATATTTGAATTGTTCGTCCTAGATGTTTGTAGTTTGAATGACAAGCGTTGGTGCTTCCGGATTCAATGGTTGTCTTTGGTCTTTGCTGCGATTCGGATCTTTTATTTTCATAGACCAGGGTGTAGAGTGATGATATAATCAACTACTAACTTTGCGTTACATGAATTTGAGTGTGATGTAATTAAGGTTATCACGCCCCTCACTGAAGTACAGGTTTCGATGTTTGAAGGCGTGACGACCTGTTAATGAATTCCTCCATAGGTCTAGACTTGATTCGAGTGGATCAAGTTACCCGACCGACACACCTGTGCTAATGTGTCGGGACTGGGCCAGATCTCTGACAATGCTTAACAGTCTATCGATAGATGCTAATTAGTCCTAGCTTTATGCCCAACTGATAGTGTCTGATTTTTATTCTTGCCCGGACTTTAATTGTTCGAGTTCTGGAGTAGGTAGGTTTATGACACAACAGCTTCACCTCAGGAAGAGTAAATCAACAAATTTGTGGTAAATTGCATATGGTTCTTTAAGTTTGGGTCAAACATGCGGACCAATATAAATCTCACATTTAAAAATTTAAAGGAAAACTATGCCTTTTTGAATTAAGCACTTGGCTATGTTGATTGAAGAATTATATCGAGAGATTGATATGATGTAAATTTCATTTTGTATAGAGAGGATAGCAGTGATGCATTCTTAAATTGATAAATTGATGAACTAATAAATACATAGATAAATAACTGTATAAGTTTAAACGATTTTCAGTATTTTTGCCTTTTCTATTAATTAGTAAGTTGGTTTACTTAAATATAACATTGATTATATTATCCCATTTATAAAATCAAGAAATAGGACTTTACCCGATTTCTAACAATTGAACTAAGCTAGTTATACAAAGTTTAAATCTATGTGGTGGGCTTTTTAAAGGCTCATAGGCAAACGATGAGCTCAACTGACTTAATTTGCTTCATTGGCATAAAACGCCATTCAAGAGCAGACTTAAGCGTTCAAAAACGGCATGATATAACATTATCTGTTAAGTACTGGCCGCCTTAAGATTGTTTCTCAATCTCTTCGCATCTGAAGCGAACATCGCTGAGCGCAAATAATTCGTTGCCATTTTTTTGTTCCATATCACTGCCGCGTGACTCTAAATCCAGAAAAAAAAAATAAATCAAGACCTGTTTGAATGCTTTTTTTTTTCCTTAGACACACTCTGAATCAGAGAGTGTGCTGATAGCTTTGCGAGTGTTAGTTTGAAATTTTTTAACAGAACACAGACATTTTTTACTGGCCACAGATTAAACATAGCATGTCGCCGTCTCGTCACGTATAGTCCCTGCACTCTTTCGTTATAAAAAGTCCAAACGCTGACTTGCCCATATTTTCAGCTGCTCCATTTTTTACTGAATCAATACTTGACTGAACCATTCACAGGCAGCTCCAACATGTCGGACTTCAGAGGCAAGTGTGTGATAGTGACCGGCTCCAGTTCCGGTATAGGAGAGAGCACGGCCATCTTGTTTGCCAGCCGCGGCGCCAATGTTACCGTGTGTGGACGGGACGAGACCAGACTGCAGCGGGTTGTGGACTCGTGTCTTCACGCTGGTCAGGATGCCGGCCACACCAACAGGGTCATCGCTGTACCGGGGGATCTGACCAGTGCTGACGTTAGAGTGGACACCATTAAGAAAACTGTGGAAACCTTCGGACAACTGGACGTTTTAGTAGCCAATCACGGAGGTCAACATTTCATCCAAGGTCTTAACGAGGTGACAGAAGAAAAGTTCGATAGCCTTATGGATATGAACGTGAAATCCGTGCTGTTTCTCATTAAAGAAGCTGTGCCACATCTGGAGAGATCTGGTGGCTCAGTGATAGTCACTTCATCCATAGCCAGTACGTTGTGTGGGACCGTTAATCTTATCTACAACATGAGCAAGGCAGCTATAGATCACATGGTGAGGTGCCTTGCCCTGGAGTTGGGTCCTAGAGGTGAGCCAAATTCACTTCTTTATCTATTCTTTGCTTGAAATAGGTCGTTCTCATCGATTACTATGATCAGGGTTTTTTTACATATCTTATATTTGCCTCCGCCAGGCAGGGTGGAACTGACAGAAAAAAAGAGGCCCTAAACTCATCTAACGGCGGTAAGGGACTAGGACCGGTAAAGTATCTCCGTGAGGCTATCGCTCTAACCATACAGCCACCGGTGTTTCCACCTCTGTAATAGTAGGACATTTTGTTCTCGATTCATGGGATATTTCAGAAAATTACCTTTCTTAAATCCCTCAAGGTTAATGGAGAAAAGACCATTTAATAGACTTTACATGGGTCAAAACAGAGGGAAATCGAAAGTAAATGCAGAAGAAATTTGGGTGAAGTTTGCTATTATTTGTGGCACAGACGTAGAAAAACATTCAACCTGTATAGGTTTTACACTGTATCACTGGGAAATTGGACATGGAATTTACAATCACCTCCTCAAGTTTAACCAACTATATTGCTAAAGTATTCCTTTTTAGGTAAAAATTAATGACAGCGGCAAAACGTGGTTAACTTAAGACACTTTGGGTTAAACCAAATCTCACCTGCAAGAGAACAATATGGCACATCGATCTATACAGAGTTGTTAAAATCTGACATAAATAATACTCTCTGACTAGAATGCTTGGAATTTCCTTCAAATGACATTTAAGAAGCCGCGAATATAGACTTCATGGTAGCTAAAACAGAAGGAAATAGTCAGTGAAATAATGTAAATACATGATCAAATTTCTTGTAGAAACACAAACACTGATTCATTAGAGGTGTACTGTGCAGTAGAAATACACGTTTTTTAAGTGCTATAAATCTGGCCGAAAAAAAAAATTCAGAGACATACGATTCTCAAGTAGTAATCATTCATTGATTTTCATTCTGACTTTGGTACAAACTGATTATGATCCTTACCATACTATGTAATGGCCTCAAGTTATAACTTTTCCCCTGCATCCCAACTAAATGAACTTGAATCTCCGCAGCCTTAAACGCTACAATACTTGTGTGTTACTCTCAGCATCGATTTTTTCCCTCGAGTCCAGGTATCCGAGTGAACGCCATCAACCCGACTCTTGTGGAGACACGGATCGCCCGGAACGCCCCATTCGACGTCTACCAATCAGATGTTCTAAAATACTTCGCGGAGAGCCACCCGCTCCACTCTAGGAGCAGTACGCCAGAGGAGCAAGGGGAGGTCATTCTCTTCCTGGCCAGCGACGCCGCCAGGTTTGTCAGCGGAGAGTGTGTCAAGGTCGACGGCGCCCTGGCTCAGAAAGGATTTCCACGGAATTTTTACAAAGGTCCATAACTCAGCTGAAGTCTCAAAGGCGTGTCTCTTCCAGTTAAGATCAAGGCGACCGTGTAAAAAGAGGGAGAAAGATTTCGGATGAAATAATTATACTATGAATTTTGAATGGTTACGGTATTTACACTGCCTGCAGCTGACATTAGAAAGATAATATGGAGAAGCAATATAAAAGAAGACTTGTGAGATATTTCGTGAATTGTGACAATTCTTCAAGTTTTATAGAATTTCAGAGCAAAAATAAAGAAAAGGGAAAACAAAAAACTCATCCAGCTCGATATAAAACAGGCTTTCTTTTTTTGTAGATGTATTTTTACACGAATTCAAAAGCAAAGTTGTTTTCATACTTTTTTTTTATTTTCGGTTAACATATTAACCAAATTATGTTCGGAACTTTTTTTTTTTTTTTTTTTTTTGGCTAAAGCCTTCCAATATTCTTGGATGCATAATTTAATGGTGGTAAGCTTCATGCAATAGTTATGATACCTCTATTAGTTAAAGGGTGCCCAATAATTATGCCCTTAATCCAAACTCATTTTTCACATTCTTTGAAGAAAGTCAGCCGTTTACATAACGAATTAGCGAACTTTGACAACTTTGTTAGAAATTAATTGTACTGATGAACTTTAAAGTAGATAATTATTCAAGGGTAAAACAGATTCATCTTTTGTAATAAAATCAATTGACATTTTAATTTAAATTAATAAAAAACCAAGAAACCGACACTTTTCTTCTATATTTATAAACAACAAGAAATACAAAAGAAAGAGTTGTTGCTTAACTTTAACAATCTCGTAAGAAATTCATTGCTGGTAAACTTTAAGATAGATAGTTATTTAAACCTAAAACAGACTCGACAATTTTCAGATATTTTCCATATTTATGCAGAACAAGAAAAAGATGTCCATGAAAATCTCCTTTCCGATTTGAGACTTAGGCTTCAGTGAATCTCATGCAAATGAAAATAAGAAAAGAGAACGAAAAAATCTTAGTTCCTTTCAACTTCGCTTTTTTAAATGCATTTAATTCTTTTCAAGCCGTACTGCCTTTTACCATTTTGTACTCCCCGAATTATAGATCATTGAAGCAATAAACATATAGAGAAACTTTGTTACATTATTCATACCTTTATAGAATAAAAAGTGACAAGGTTTGCAAGTTTTTAATTCTACCATTTTGTTTTAACTGAATCACAGTTTTTGAATGGAATAATTTTGCAAGTTCAAAGACAGTTGCGACTATTGTTTAAGTGTTTTAATTTAAACCACCTGCAACAACCTATCATTACTCTGATTCGCAAAACGCTATACTGACTCTGTGCCATATTGAGTAATAAACTTTGTCAACTATAAGCTATCGGTTCGAGTAAATTGCCTTCAGTGTCAGCCGAGGTTAAAAAATAACGGAATTAGTCAAACTAATCAAACACAACTGACTATGTTTTTCTTTTAAAAAGTCTGCAAAGCTTGAAACAAGAAAATACGAATTGGACTTCACTTTCTTTTTTTTTTTACTCACACCTGTTTCCTACGAGGTATGTTTTACTTCATGGCTTAAACGAGTCAGCATTTTGAGGCAATTAAAACACATTTTTTGACACGATTGGTTTTCTTCTCAGGTAACGTGGTGTGATGAAGCATTGAGATATCCTCATTAGAAAAAAAAAATATACCGTGATATTTTATCCTTTCTTTCTATTAAATTAATTCAAGTTAAAGCTATGAAAACATCAAAAACTAGATTTTTTAAAAAATTCTTAGTGTCGATAACATCACCAAATTCGATTTTTGTTCCATATTTAATTTAATCTCTAAGCAATTATAATTACATGCTAGACTTTTGTATAGGACTAACCTATTTTCATGTGAGTCTCTGTGTGTGTATGTGTGTGTTTTCATGTGAGTCTGTGTGTGTATGTGTGTGTTTTCATGTGAGTCTGTGTGTATGTGTGTGTTTTCATGTGAGTCTGTGTGTGCATGTGTGTGTTTTCATGTGAGTCTGTGTGTGTGTATGTATGTGCGCATGCGTGGTCCACATCCCATAGCCCGAATCAATCCATCAAATTTGCCTATATTGGATCTAGGGTCACACAAATCCATGGGACACAAACATTTAATTTAAAAAGGCAAAAAATGCCACGTCTGAGATTAAAAAAAAAAGGGAAAGAAATGATAGTTCCACTATAGCTCATCATTTTTTTGCACTGTCAACCCTACTGCAGTGCAACAATATTCATCATTTATTTTATTTTATTTTGCTAATTTATTTTTTTTTTGCGTGTTAAGCCGATATTGCGTAAACCATTCCTTCTCAATAACGCGTTGAATTTCGAAAAGATAACATATAGACCTAGATATAATCAAGGGACTCAACCTAGACTGCAGATGTTCAAAATCATGAGATAGATAGATAAATAGATAGGGAGAAAGAGAGAGAGAGAGAGAGAGAGAGAGAGAGAGAGAGAGAGAGAGAGAGAGAGAGAGAGAGAGAGACAGAGAGACAGAGAGTATGAGCTAGAGATACAGAGAAAGAGACAGTAGACAGACAGCCATTGAGAGACAGAGTGAGATGGAAAGGAAGATAGAGAAACAGAGAGATACAGATAAATAGTCAGACAAATGGACAGATGGCTCTTTTGGTTTCGGAATATAAAAAAGGAAGTTTTTATTTTATTTTTTTAAACGATATTAAAATCGAGCGTGTAAGCTCCCGATGTTTAGGAAATAAAAAAAATAT
>JAWDGP010007534.1:12500-30000 GCA_033675545.1 Elysia crispata | reverse complement strand
TCTACTCGTCCGTCGTTCTCTCTCTCTCTCTCTCTCTATCTCTCTCTCTCTCTTTCGCTCTCTCTCTTGCTCTCTCTCTCTATCTGTCTCTCTCTTTCTGTCTCTTTCTTCTCTCTCTCTGTGTGCCTCTCTTCCCCTCCAGTCCCTGATTGAGACTAAAGTCGTTTGGGCAGGGAGATATTTGGAGACGTAGTTTCTTGTGAGTCAATCCAATAATTCCACTGTCTTGCCTGATAAACAGATCTATATTAAATTTATTCAGTTGTGAGTTTATCATGCACTTAATACAAATCACCGAACAGATTCTCTTTGTCATAGGAAGTGTATATATTCTCCTTTTCTCTATACTTTTCTTTTTCAATTGAACGATGACTTAGTATTAAAAAAAGCTAAAAAAAAAATTGAATTAGGCTTTAGTCTAGAGACAAAGAGCAAGAGAAAGAGAGAGAGAGAGAGAGAGAGAGAGAGAGAGAGAGAGAGAGAGAGAGAGAGAGAGAGAGAGACAGACAGACAGACAGAGAAACAGAGAGACAAAGAAAAGACAGAGAGAGAGAGAGAGAGAGAGAGAGAGAGAGAGAGAGAGAGAGAGAGAGACAGACAGACAGACAGAGACAGAGAGACTGAGACAGAGAGAGAGAGAGTTACCCGCGCAAGTGATTTCGTTTTTATTGTTCAATAAATGTAGGCTTACATATTCATGCAACGAAAACTCTTAATAGCTTAATCTCGTCAAGATGAATCTAAAATATGTTCATCGAAGAACGAATAAAAGGTGCTCGGAATTTTCGAGGAATCTACTTCGATGCACAAAAAACCTATTGATTCAGCCTTACTCTTCAATTCCACGAAGGACTGGCCTGTGGCTATCTTCGCTAGCAGGAGTCTACGGGGCCAGACGTTCCCCGAGTCATGCCTGTAAAAACTTATGAAGTGTCGATGGTTCCACGGTTAGACCATCCGCACTGGTATCCTTCAGAGGGTGGTGGGGGGGGGAGGAGGGGGGTGAGGGATGGAGGGGGTTCGAGCCCTTTACTGTCGGAAGATGAGTTTTGGGGCAATGTTTTCACTTCCACTCTGCCCGACGGGGGCATATTTTTGATTTACGAAATAGGCGTGAGATGGCCATGGAACGGGTGATACAAAGCAACCACAAAGAACAAAAAAAACAAAAAACAAAACAAAACAAAACAAAAAAACAACAACTTGTCCCCATCGTGCGGTGTCAAATATTTAACTTTTCCTTTTTTTTTAAATTTTAATTAATTTTCAGCCTAATTCGATTTTGCTCCTGTAAATAAGATTTCTCTAATTTACAAAATTGTTTGATAAAATATTATGGATATTTAGAAAGAAAAATGTGTTTTTGTACTTCAAAATTTGATGTAACCAAAGCATCTCGACTATCAGTTTTTCCTAGCCCTATTCCCGCCCAAGGTTTGAAGCAAGATGAATATTGTTCAGCCGGTAAAAAAAAGCTCTTGGTTAGTTAAACCAGTTTCTACACACAAAAGAGATAATGGGTAATGCTGTAAAAATTTTCATGTCAATTATCATAAGTGACAATAACCAAAAATGTAAGAGGTAGGGGTTTCACATTGCACGCCCTACATTGCTTTTCTCATTGTGTTATAAATCAATCACATAGGCAAACCACAGTTTCAGAAAGATTATCCTTATCAGTATCATCATCATCAACATCATTATGTAAATCAGTATAACCATGTGCATGATCGTTATCCTTATCCTTATCAGTATCACCATCATCAACATCATTATCCATATCAGTATCAACATCATTTACATCATTATCTTTATCAGTATCACCATCATCAACATCATTATCCTTATCAGTATCACCATCATCAACATCATTATCCTTATCAGTATCACCATCATCAACATCATTATCCTTATCAGTATCACCATCATCAACATCATTATCCTTATCAGTATCACCATCATCAACATCATTATCCTTATCAGTATCACCATCATCAACATCATTATCCTTATCAGTATCACCATCATCAACATCATTATCCTTATCAGTATCACCATCATCAACATCATTATCCTTATCAGTATTACCACCATCATCATCATCATCACGATCATAACCACCCCATAGATTGTTATCATCATCACCATCCTTTTCCTGCTTCTCCTCATCATCATCATCATCACCACGATCATCACCATCATTCTTATGGCGATTATCTCTACCCTTTTCTTCTTCATGAAAACCGAAACAAATCATTATCACTACAACCACCAATCACTCTAGCCCCATAATGAACACCATCATCATTATCCTAACTGGTTACTTTTATGACGCAGCAACAAAATGTTTATCACAAGTTGTTCTTGAACAAGATAGAACATACATAATTAGTGAACCTTAGTTGCCCACGATACAAAAAAAGAAATAAACCGATTGAAGAAACAAACCAATTTCACCACCTTACATTATCTTAACGAGCAAAACTCAAAACAAGGGAAATAACAAAATGGCTAGACATAACAATTATTGTTTTTCTATATTGATACGTGACGACTTTTTTTATACTTTGATTCTATTTTTTTAAATAAAGATAATTGAATTGAAGTTGTTTTTAAAATGTATTTACACACATGTTACGCACATCCTTTCAGAGGAACAGCTCCAGACCTGAGTTCTACACTTTCACTTTAAAATTTTGTACTCAAATAGAATTTATTTAATTTTGATTTAAAATTTCATAAAAAACGGACAAGAGAAAGGAGAAAAAACCAATCTCTGAGTTGTGTTTAGTTATTTTTTCCTTCTCTTCGTGGTGTTATCAATAATGACTTCATTTGAACCGTGGTCTGGGCAAATCTCCTACTAATTATTAAATCACTTGCTGAAACGTGTTAATTATTAAAAAAAACGTGCCTTATTTAAAAAAAATGTTCTAAAATATTATCTTATAACTTCTTTTAGAATTTTTATTTTACCTCTTGCATTGCAGCTGGTTATCAAGCTGTGCAACCCTGTGTGCTGTAAGATTTGATAGTAATCTATTTATAGAAGCGTTAATCTGCCTAAACGAGAGAAAAGTCAAGACAATAATCCACCAAAAGAAGACTTTTATCCTATTTTTACATTAAATTAAATGAACCATATTGTATACATATTCTAACCACTACTGAGCACTATCTAAAACTCTATCTCTTAAGATTGATACATATTGAAGGCTAGCAGTTTTCCATACAGAATCTTTATTGCTTTTGAAACATTTTAAAACTACTCAAAATATCTTCACCAGGAATTTGTCTACGTGCGATTTGTCCTTTTTCATTTTAAAGCAGAGACAAGGTTTTTGTTCTGTTTTCCCAGAATATTTTACACCATGAGCGCCGTTATACACTGAATTGATTCTACAATCTGTCCTTGCGCTGAATAGCTCTCGTGTTCTATTTTTTTTATACTTAAAACATCCGTTTCTGTAATGACAGACACAGTTCCTGTCCGTAGATCCTTCACATCAAACGAGAGTCTTGCGTGAGTTAAAGCCCTGCGATGTTAAAGTTTGGTGGATTCTAGAGCTGAGCGAATTGAATTGCCAAAGACCCAATCTAACATGATTTTATCAACAAGAAAAAATGAAGAGAGAGAGAGAAAGAGATAGAATGAAAGAGAGAGAACGAAAGAGAGGGAGAGGGAGATAGAGAGAGAGAAAGAGAGAGAGAGAGAGAGAGAGAGAGAGAGAGAGAGAGAGAGACAGAGAGAGAGAGAAAGAGAGAGAGAGAGAGAGAGAGAGAGAGAGAGAGAGAGAGAGAGAGAGAGAGAGAGAGAGAGAGAGAGAGAGAGAGAGAGAGAGAGGAGTCTAAACTGACAGTTATGCAAAGTTCCTCGGCATTTTTTTACCATGTGATTTAAAGAGGTGGAAACGGGAATAAAAAATCCGTACAAAAAGTTATAAAAGTATGATTGCCCGTTCAAATGAACAGTTGGGGCAGATAACTACATTGAAGAAATGCAAACTTCACAAAAATAACAGACTATTATCCTCGAGAGCCATTCGACAGCATCGAAGAAAAGTCAACTTTACAACAATATCATATATATCTCCTCCAAAGCCAATCAGTACAGTTTTAAAATATACAGAATCTTGAGACATTGGAGTTCTTCTTACGTCCTCATGTAGACATTCTTTAAATGAAGGAGGATCTCAAGCAAAAAAAGTGAACAAAATTTGGATGCAATCGTTTAAACAGCGCTCTTTTCAGTTGACCTCTCCACCGAGGCCAAGATGTGGTGCTGATGTCCCGCCACAGATAAATGTGGTGCTCGAACTGATGTGGTACAAAGTGCAACTGCTTAGACAATATCACCACAGAAAAAAAAAATTCTAGGCCATGTTTTATTTTAATTGATCTGTTACCCTGGATTGCTAAAGCTAAAGCTTATAATTATTCTAGATCTAGAGCTAGTCAGTGATGAGTTCAAGTTCTCACTGACTATGTTTAGAGCCTAAGACTCCGCGGAGAAAAACAAATGATAAAATAAACATTCCAAACGTAAGAAAATGTATATAAATTCCACTTTTTCTCATTATTTCGCAAGATTTCAAAATCTCGTGTCTCATGCAATACTGATAAAATCATAAAACTTCAACAATTGAGAAAAAATGAAAAATACATCACGTTAATTTTTTTTTCAAAGAGTCTGAGATGTGATATGGCGACAATCGATTACATGTAGTGGGGGTCAGACATTCCAGTTTTATTTCTTACACCTTCCATAAAACTAGTCTGGCGATAAATGAAGTAAAATAACAGCAATCACGCCTAAAGCTAGAGTAGGCCTACTTGAAATAATCCAAAATCTCTTTGACAGACAAAACTTTTTACCAAACAAGTGATTTGCTCTTAGTTTTTCTAAGATAGAAAAATACAAAGCGATCAACTAAAACCCACTATAAACTGTCACAGTACAACCTTGAGCTGAAAATTAAGGAATAAAATAAAACAATAAAAGTAAAAAATTAAACTAAAAAAAAGAAATTCACCAAACCAAGAAAATAAGCTAACTTTTAAACACTTTTCTGAGATTTAAACTCACCGAGACCAGCTTATAAAAGCTCACGTCATGTCAACCTGGGCTTGGCTCTAACAGCCTTAAGTCGCACTCATCTTTTATCGCCTGGTTCTTTATTGGCGAGTTAGCCAGCGAGAGATGCTGTTACCGAGTCTCTGTACGGGCGTTCTGTCTGTCACAGGGATGGGAGAGTCAGGGCTACTCCTGTGATAAACTGACCATTAATATCCGCCGGCCGAGTCAGCCATTACGCGTAATGGTCAAGTCTGGAACTTTCTTTTTCTTTGACCCTGAAAAATCGGTCAATTTTTTTTTCGTAAAAAAATAGGTTTCTAATCTGTTGTTTTGGTATTGGACACGAATGGCAGCACATTTTCTGTTTAAGTTATACGATACTAAAATAGACTCTGAAAGATATAAAACTAATACGTTTTGCTTTCCTATTTGTTTATTGCGGTCAACATGTACCGAATCCGTTTTCCTTCACCAGAGAACTCTCCCCTAGATGAAGACAAATTGAGTACCCTAAAGCCTTCGTCCAGTCACGTATGATTAAGCATAGAAAACATTTGAATCCCGGCATTTGAGGAATCAACGAATTTAAACAAAAAGGGAAAGAAGGAATTATTTCAAAAGTACAGATTATTTATTTAAATAGCTAAACTAGTTTTCAAGTTTTAAAAGTAAAATTAGAAAAAAAATAACATATTGACACACATCGTACTTTCCCCTTTGCTTCACAACTACTTGACAAAGTCCATTTGTTTATGCAATCGACTGACTTAACACATCAAACCTTATGTCATGTTGAATTTCTTTTTTATTATATATGTATCTATCGTCTATTCCAACAGCATAAACTTAAATATAGTTAGGTACTTAATTTAAAGGAAATACTTTTCGAACTTAAACTCACACAACCATTCTACCTATATACTGCAGTATTTAAACTAAGATAAATCAAGTAAACACGACAAAAGTGTTGTTTGTTTCATGTAAATCTAGGCGTTATATTACTTTCATATCTCAATAATACTTATTTTTCACCTTTAAAGATCGACTTTGTCCTGTCATTTTATGAGAGATATGGATTGTAAATGTATTTCTAGCCAAACGATCGTGAACTCAATGAACTTTCTCTTCCTCGTAAGCAGAGCAGGGCGGATTAGGCCACAACCCAAACTGACTAACTGGCCCCATTCTTGATATGACCCATGGCGGGTGCTTTCTGTAAAAATGTTGTCCACAGAGTTAGTCCATGACCACCAGCTCTTCTGTCAAAAAAAAATCAATATCAGTTAAAGTGCTGTATTTATAATTTTATGATTTTTGGCACACGATAAATGGTAATAAGGAAAACAAGAGAGACAATCTAATGTGTCTGGTTTTAATAGAATTTGAAAAAAAAATTGGGGGTTCTTTCCTTATGCATTGTTTATGGTTGTTCTAAATATATACATTTTATATTAATTTCAAATACTAGGTAGCAAGCATCTCAGTGTATTCGCATTTTCTTTGTTCACATAATTTAGGATATCTTTACCAAATTGACAGTTTTTGTTGCTTTGTTTTGATTGTTCCACGCTCTCTCATCCCACATTTTCTTTGTTCACATAATTTAGGATATCTTTACAAAATTGACAGTTTTTGTTGCTTTGTTTTGATTGTTCCACGCTTTCTCATCCCACATACATCTAATTTTCTTAAAACCCATTTTCGACCTAGGCTTTTGCTTCTAAATTTCTTTTTTTTTCGGCGAAAAGACGTTCTGAGAATTGTTATCAAGAATAAAAAATCAAATTGAATTTCATTTCATTTTCGTTATCTTTATGCACATTTAAAGGTGTAGATATAGATATAAGTAGGGCGTTTAATTGATGAGAATGTGATTCTAGAAAATTGAATACTAGCACCATTTTATTTTTCTTTAAATCTTCAGTAATACGGCTGTACGGTCTAGCTAATTACGAAGCAAAAAAGATAATACTAGCCTGCTTCATCAGGCTAATTAAAGTGTAAAGTAGAATAACGAAACAAAATTGCTCATACTAAGACTTATTAGCTGGTTTTGTGAAGCCCAGAATTTATATAAAAATCTTTTTAAAAGCTACGATTAAACGGCAATGAGTTCCTGTAAGGCAGGGTAGCTCCAGTCACTTGCTGTTTGTACTTACAAGGCCCTATAGTGAATGTTTGCAGCGATTTGTAAATAGATTGGGAGAGTAGGGAATTAGCCGTTTTATGTTACTTATGCAGTTATACTACTCTAAGGAACTTGTTCATTCGCTATGGAAACGAGCTTCTAATTTTCAACTAAATTTTAAAATATCATAGTTCTTTAGTCTAGTCTCCAAGATGTAATCTTCCATATCTCAATGTTGGGAGGAAAAAAAATAAAACCGATGGAGAATTTATCCAATACAGGTAGACGTAGTAAAAAAAGAATGTTGAAATAACATTCACTGCAATAGTAAATTAATGCTTTTGACATGCGCACCGTTTAGTTCCTACATATTTATCGATAGCGGACATGCAATCTAAATCAAAGAGTGAAGCATAGAAAAGGAACCCACGGAATTGTTTCCGGAAGGACCCGATCTCCAGCCACCAAGGCTGACCCCGCTTGCTCTATACCATCAGTCATGTGTAACTGTATGCACCACTGCATGGTAGCGCACCAACGTACGATTTTTATTTCAAGTCTTATCTCTGTTTTAAATTTTCTTTTTACGGCAAAGAAAGGATTAAAATACGCCGGGTTCATTTTGCTCTTGAAGTACATTTTAGGCTAAAGATTATTCATTTAAAACCAAGAGCGATCTTCAATAATTTCTCTCATTTTTTTTTTGTTTCAGCACGGAATTAAACAAAACCTGTGCAATTGTTAGCTCTCACCCCTTATCACATTAGCGTTACTATGCCCTGATGGGTGGTGATACCGATAGAAACTCCTGGACGTGTCGCAAACTTTTCCTTAACACCTATTGATTTGTGCCAGGCTACCTCTATTTAGGCCACACTCACAGCTGGACTTAGAAGTAAAGTAAACTGAGTCCCGAACTCGCTCCGAGCAGAGGGGGACCATGAATAAAGTCCTGGGTTTTCTTGTCATACAACATTGTGAGGTAGTTTGCCATTGCTTTCCTCGTCTCCTTTACGTCCGCAGATTCTAAAGAGACCTGGCTACCCATTTAGTGCGGGGTGGACACAGGGGGAGCTGAAAAACTTTTTCGCCCTGACTGTGATTCGATCTCTAGACCTTTGGGTAGGGAGTCAAGCGCCCTACAGACTTTAGTTTGCCAATAACCTTTTTGAGATAGTTTGGTAAAAAAAAAAACAGTATAAGACGCAGGCAAAGATAGAAAGCAGAGCAACTTTGTAGTGAAAAAGAAGCTAACGATAACTGTGAAATGACGAATAAAATTTAATTTTGCTAGTGTCCAGGAATTCTAGTGAGAACCCTGGAAAGCGGCAGATGAAGACCTGTACCAGGTGAGACTAAATGGTTTTATAAATAAATAGGAGGGATGGCGTTTGCCGAGGGAAAAAAACAAAGTACAAAATGTGGAACATTTTGGAAGGACAATATTATAAATAATAACCAGACAGATAGTCTTAACTCTGTACAAGATAAAAAAAAACCTTCGACATTGAATGTCCGGTCCTGCTACAAGAACCAGACTCCTTCTTGAAAGTGAACAGCTCTCCTATGACTTGAAGTTTGCAGTTGCCAAATATAATTTTGATAATATGGAACTCACTATTAATTTTAATTTATTGAGAGGTATAGGATGGCCATGCGGGTTTCTAACTTAACGTACTGACCAAGCACATAAAATACTGAAAACAGGTACCTTAGAAATTCAAAGCTTCCATGTGGATTTAGCCGAAGTTTTTGCATTTTAGCTACGGAGCGTTCTGGAAATATTTAAGTAATCATGCCATCTCAAGTAAAGATCTAGAAGTTAAAAACCTGCAAAAAACTTAGAACAAAGTTACTAAAAATTACAGGCTTCTCACTATTACATCAGTTTAAAAAGCCTCTTCTTCGTGGTTATAACAAACAGAAAACTGCAAACACTTTATTATAATTAAAAAAACTATTTTATTCTCTGATGCTGTATAGTTTATAAAACGAGAGGATACGGAATTTCTAACATTTAAATTTTAAAAATCTTGTTACTTCAATCATAGGGATAATCAAATATTATGTTGTTTTTCACCAACGAACTAATTGAACAAAATATAATTTCCTTCTCAATAGGGAGAAAAAGTTTGACGTCACTGCTGTTTCTAAGCAATCTTGTCACCACTCAATTAATGCCTCACCTGTTACATCAATTGTTGAGGTTTTTTTTACAGCACGCATCGAGTCTAAGGCACAGCATTGTTCCAAGTCTTTCTTGTTTTTTTTTTTTTTTAGTACAATTGGAATTTTTCTTGATGTTGATCGAAGATGAACTGGAAGTTTTTTGGAACCAGTTATCAGGCGTTGATAAGCAAAAGTGATATCAAGATTAATTTCCTCTCCCAGCTTCAATACCCCGCACTCTTTATCTCATTAGATACCCCGCACTCTTTATCTCATTAGATACCCCGCACTCTTTACCTCATTAGATACCCCGCACTCTTTACCTCATTAGATACCCCGTACTCTTTACCTCATTATATACCCCGCACTCTTTACCTCATTAGATACCCCGCACTCTTTACCTCATTATATACCCCGCACTCTTTATCTCATTAGATACCCCGCACTCTTTATCTCATTAGATACCCCGCACTCTTTACCTCATTAGATACCCCGCACTCTTTATCTCATTAGATACCCCGCACTCTTTACCTCATTATATACCCCGCACTCTTTACCTCATTAGATACCCCGCACTCTTTATCTCATTAGATACCCCGCACTCTTTACCTCATTAGATACCCCGCACTCTTTATCTCATTATATACCCCGCACTCTTTACCCCATTAGATACCCCGCACTCTTTACCTCATTAGATACCCCGCACTCTTTATCGCATTAGATACCCCGCACTCTTTACCTCATTAGATAAACCACAGCATTTACCCAGGGTTTGTAAGAAGCATTTCTTCAGGTAGAATTTCTGTGTAAATGTTGACTTTGAAGTTCATGTATTTTGATGCAGCCTCGACCTTTTCTCCGGAGCCAAGATAGAATATCTTTTCTCCTCCCACAGCTACAAGTAAAGACATGGTTAAAAAACTACCTGACCCCAATGAATGCTTTAATCCACAGACCATCTCACGTGACCTCATGGTTTGATATAGCAACGGATGGTTCTAGTCAGATCTTTCTGCTCTCTTTATCGGGAGTGGGAGAGGGATGATCAAGAGGATAGATAGAATCAAAACAAGAGTGAAAAGGGGGGGTCAGAAAAGAGGTCAGATTATGTGTTTGTTCATCCTTCTTCTTTTTCTCCTTTTTCTTGTTGTTGTTGTTGTTGTTGTTGTTGTTGTTGTTGTTGTTGTTGTTCTTCTTCTTCTTCTTCTTCTTCTTCTTCTTCTTCTTCTTCTTCTTCTTCTTCTTCTTCTTCTTCTTCTTCTTCTTCCTCTTTCTCTTCTTACTATTCCTCTTCATCTTCTTCTTCTTCTTCTTCTTCTTCTTCTTCTTCTTCTTCTTCTTCTTCTTCTTCTTCTTCTTCTTCTTCTTCTTCTTCTTCTTGTCCTTGTTCTTGTTCATGTTCTTGTTCTTGTCCTTGTTCTTGTTCTTCTTCTTTATATTTCTGTACTTGCAAATGTAGCTCCATGGCCCTCCACGCGAGAACCTCTAAGCTGAGCCCGCACACAACACCATCATTATAACATACTAGCACAGAGCACCATCATTATAACATACTAGCAGCCTCTGCTGTCATGCATCACCGCCGAAAACCGAGTGACCTCCAAGCTCGTGGAGGGTCAGAGGTCACAAGATGCCGGTGTTCGTCTTGCCGAGCCGGGTATGGATGCAAATCAGATTGTTGTGTGGTGATTTGTTTTGTTGTTAGCGAGCGCCTCAGTTAGTGTTCTGCTAGAAGACCAGTTGGTCTCTAATATTGTAATGTATCTCTTCTGTCGTGAAGAGAGAAGGGTGTAAGCATAGGTTACGGTGGTTGTGGTGTTTTTTTGTTTTGTTTTTCCTTTTATTTTTTATTTTTGGAGGGGGGAGGGGTAAAGATGAAGTGAAAGTTACACTATAGAGATGAATACAGAGATATTTACAGAACGATAGATAGAAAGATAAATAGATAGGTGAAAGAAGAACGGTAAAGGAAGAGAATAAACCAGATTGTCTTTGTATAAGCTTCTTGTTTTTGCTTTTCTTTTCGCTGTATTTATAGGGGGAGGACGGACCTAATTTTGAGCAGCTGCAGAGAAAATAGCAAGCCACTGCTCAACATATTGTGTTAAAACATATTACTTTACCGCCATCATTTAAGAGTTTTCACAAAGGTACGTCTAAAATTTTGTTTATTTTTTTACTTATTTGTTTGTTTTATTTTGTTTCAAATTAAAACCAATACGATTTTTTTTCTTCAATCATAAAGGAAAATGTAATATATGTGTAAATATAATTGCAGGCGTAAATAAACAACATTAAAGTCTTGAAATCTCTACTGAAGGAGAAATCAGCATGTAAAACTCTTCATCTAGTCAACCAATCAAATGTTTAATCAATAAATCAATCAATTTTCATCAACACAATACAATTATGTTAATGTAGGTTATATCGCCATGAATGTTTAAAAACAAATTACTGAGTCAACTCAAGTCTTTGACTGACACTAGTACTAATCTAGCAAACGTTATCTTACCTATTTTGCTAATTTACTTCTTTATTTTGGTTTTTGTGGACAATTTGCTGAATACTCCTATGGTAATTATCTACGTAGAAGGTTCAACGTATCCTTATTCGTCGGCAGGTCTTAATAAAAAAATATAACACCAGAACGTCTCTAACCAGAAACTGTGAAAGTAAAAGCAATATTGCATAGCTACAGCTGCTAGTCCGGAGCTTATGAGGCCATTTACCTAGGTGTGCACGGCCATTTACCTAGGTGTGTACGGCCATTTACCTAGGTGTGCACGGCCATTTACCTAGGTGTGTACGGCCATTTACCTAGGTGTGCACGGCCATTTACCTAGGTGGGTACGGCCATTTACCTAGATGTGCACGGCCATTTACCAAGGTGTGTACGGCCATTTACCTAGGTGTATACAGCCATTTACCTAGGTGTGTACGGCCATTTACCTAGGTGTATACAGCCATTTACCTAGGTGGGTACGGCCATTTACCTAGGTGTGTACGGCCATTTACCTAGGTGTGCACGGCCATTTACCTAGGTGTGTACGGCCATTTACCTAGGTGAATACAGCCATTTACCTAGGTGTATACAGCCATTTACCTAGGTGTATACAACCATTTACCTAGGTGTATACAGCCATTTACCTAGGTGTATACAGCCATTTACCTAGGTGTATACAGCCATTTACCTAGGTGTGTACGGCCATTTACCTAGATGTGCACGGCCATTTACCAAGGTGCGTACGGCCATTTACCTAGGTGTATACAGCCATTTACCTAGGTGTATACAGCCATTTACCTAGGTGTATACAGCCATTTACCTAGGTGTGTACGGCCATTTACCTAGGTGTGCACGGCCATTATACATGAGGCATGTGGGAGGTGTCGGCCTCATAAGCGGAATATGTGGCACAGTCCGCTCGGAGCAGTACAAGGAAAATGAAATAGACACGCAGAAACCGAAGAGACGACAGAAATTAGAAGTAAACTACATCTAAAAAGAAATAAAAGAAATTAAAAAAAAATAGCAATGATGAGTCTGTGGAAAATGATAAAAATTTGTAGATTTTTCAGTTTTGTCAATATTGAGCGTTATTTCACCATTTTCATTTCTCTGTCTTTCTTTCTGCTGATCACATTCTGCTTATTTCTATTTAAAAAAAGAATTCTCAGTTTTATAAGAAATACCTTGGTTTTTTTTTTAATTAAAAAATATGGATTGTTCGGGACAAACAACAGTTCATCTATCTAATTCAAGAGGATTGATTTAATGAGAGGTGTTACAAGCCGAGTCTACCATAAATGGTGATCTCAACGTTTCTACTAGAGCTTATAATTGAGATGATAAACTGAAACCAGGGAAACGGCTTAATTTGTCTGTCTAAATACTGATATAACCTAGATATATAATTCTTGGTTTGACGATCGAAAAGTTTCATCCTGATTAATTTGGTCCATACGATGCTATTATACCGAGCTCGAATTATTTTCTCCCTCAACTTAGCTCTCTCTCTCTCTCTCTCTCTCTCTCTCTCTCTCTCTCTCTCTCTCTCTCTCTCTCTCATAGATCCTCGCAGATGCTTTTAGAGGAACGAAAATATCAGAATACGTCTGTGATAAGATCTTCATAAAGCCTCATAAAACAAACTTTATTAATCTCCACTTACAATAACTATGACCAACCGAATATCCTCATTTTCGTCTTGATAATATCAGACCCTAGAAAGATTTGAAAAAAAAACGCCAATCAGTTTCCTTAAACAATGCGTCTGAGCTACTGTTACAGAAACAGTATTGAGAATACTAAAATAATGAAAGGCGAAAATTGTAGAAAGAAGAAAATTTGTCGTAAAGCCATGCCATCCCTCCCTCTCTCTCTCTCTCTCTCTCTCTCTCTCTCTCTCTCTCTCTCTCTCTCTCTCTCTCTCTCTCTCTCTCTCTCTCTCTCTCTCTCTCTCAAGTTTGATCCCAGTGTCTCAACTAGTTATCCTATCTCTTGATATTTGTTCTGGGTCTCATTCTTTACTATATCGTTGTCATTCTGTGTTTGAAAATCGGTCACATTCTCTATGAGTTACCGCCCTTGGTATCAAACACAAAATAAACTTAAATACTAAGAAAAATGAAATATCTAAACGTTAAACTTGAATTTGATTTTTTTTGCCGTAGAACAATGATAGACCTATCTAATATTCATAAGATTCCCCCCCTCAGATTATTTTTTTTATTATTCAAATCTATGTGTCTTTGAAAAAACTCAGCAAAAGTTAAAAAAAAAATCTAAATATCTAAATATGATAAGTTATCTGAAAGAGCAGCAAATAACGAAAAATGTACGCACGATTTCATAAGATCAGATTTCAGATCCTACTTTCACTATCTTTAAGGATCTTGCACATTTTGTACCTTGGAACTCGAAATGATAAAAAAAAAAAGATATTGTGATATTCAGCATTTTTTTTCCTCCAGAACATTGTGAATACCTCATGTTTCCAGATGAGATGTCTGAAGCGGTCTATCCTTGATCGCCTCCAACCCTCTGAAACTCTCTCTAAAACTCGTTGTTACCGATTGTGTGGCCTGTGACTCATATTGTCAGACATTATAGTCTTATCAGTCTGTCAGTTTGTCTGCCGTTGCTGTCGCTGGAATTTCCGCTACTCATAATATTTCCCTCGGTGAAAAAAAAATCAATGTTGAAATTAATGGAACCGATAAAACGATGCAATACACCTCTGATATCGAAACCCCACATGAGGACAAATTATTTAAACTCCAGTGTTTTTCAGCGAAATATAGAGTTCTCCTTCAAAGTCATAAGACCAACGTAAAAAAAATAGGAAAAACAAAGCAGAATAAATTAAATCTTTCACCATAGAAATTATTTATGTAGACGGTACTGACTCAATCGAAAGGAATTTGGAATTAAATGTAAGAGATATAGAGAGATATTCCATACTTACAGAGTCATGACGGAGCAGGGTACAGAAAATCAAGAAAAGGTACAGGAGAATGGGAAAATTGAAAGATGCTTCGCTATAGTGCGGTACAAGTAATACATCGAGCACAGCAAGAATCTTTCAAGCGCAGTGCTAAACCATTGAGCAAGCTTTGATGTTTTGATAGAGCCCGGCAAACAAAAACAAAATAATATCGAGCTGTGTAGCTCCTAGGTTACATCATTCGCTGTACATCTGTGGCACATAGGCATTAACGGAAACAAAATTAATGCAAGTGGAATCTATTCTTGGATCGTGTTAAAATCAGTTTTCAAAAATCAAATTGTATCCGAATCCGCTTCGTCCACCTGACTCTCATGACGCCCATGACTCGCATGGAATAAGATCCAAGACTTCTGTGACTCATTTCACCTTGACCTTGATAACGAGTTTTGTAAAATATCTGCATTTTAATGAAAACTATCTCGCAAACTCAAAGTTTTAAATAGCAGAGCGGGAGAATCAGATCTTTCAGTTTTAAGTTATCACAGTCTTGATCTTCGCTAATTCCCCATCCATCATATTGGAATTATAACCATAAACTGATGTTGTGCGCTTTTAAATTGCTCTTAAGATATGCCCTTAACTTTCGAGTAGTCCTCTGCTTTTAGACGTAACAGAACAAGCAATTCAACCCAACTGCCCCCTTTTAAAAATGTCTACACACAGACATGAACCACTTTTGCTTGTCTTTCATTCCGAGTATACTAACAACGATGAAGCCCGTTACCTTTCTAGAAGAGTGATGGGATTTAAACTCCAAACAAAATACTTTTCAGACACTGGATAGCACAGTTTAAGATACCACATAAAGCGCTGAGCAAGACGCCTAGACTGATGACCTGAGTTGGAGGGCCTCTCTCTGAGGACGACAGCAAACAACGTTTTCGGTAACTAAACCGATTTGCTCCGAGACATGTGGGGGAACAAAACATAACTGAATAACGTTCTCAGCCTCTCTAGAGGAAATGTGAGCACGTCTTATGAATCTTGAAGTAAGCCTTTTAGCAGTGGGACTGGATCTTGACCGAGCGAGGTCATTCTTGACCGTATACAATCGGATGCTCACCCTTGCCCTAACACCTGCTTGGACGCTATTGCCCATTTTAACTTTTTTCTTTAAAAAGAGGAACTAGTGACAACACACACACATACACTTAAAGGGGTACTTGATAGAAATCATACACATTTAGCGTATATTTCTTACGCCCATACCACTATTAATGCTATTATTATTATTATTATTATTACTATTATTATTATTATTATTATTATTATTATTATTATTATTATTATTATTATTATTATTATTATTATTATTATTATTATTACTATTATTATTATTATTATTATTATTATTACTACTACTACTACTACTACTACTACTACTACTACTACTACTACTACTACTACTACTACTACTACTACTACTACTACTACTACTACTACTACTACTACTACTACTACTGCTACTACTACTACTACTACTACTACTACTACTACTACTACTACTACTACTACTACTACTACTACTACTACTACTGTTAACACCATTTCTATTAATACTACTACAACTACTACTACTACTACTACTACTACTACTACTACTACTACTATTAACACCATTTCTATTAATACTACTACAACTACTACTACTACTACTACTACTACTACTACTACTACTACTACTACTACTACTACTACTACTACTACTACTACTACTACTACTACTACTACTACTACTACTACTACTACTACTACTACTATTACTATTACTATTAACACCATCTCTACTACTACTACTACTACTACTACTACTACTACTACTACTACTACTACTACTACTACTACTACTACTACTACTACTACTACTACTATAATTAGTTATAATACAATATTATATTTAAAATGAACTGCATCTTCATTTGGCCTAGAACTGATAAGACAACGGGCTCATCCTAAAATAACAAAAAGGCACAAACCTATGAGAGAAATCGTATAAACTCTACCTGAGAGTATATGTTAACCACGGAACCACTCCCGACTTGAACTGAGCGGCCGTCAGTAGAATGCGATCTATCTAGAGCATAGCTATTTTTTAATTTAGGATTTGTGATTACATTGATTCACAATATTGCATGAAAATAATTTTTTTTAATGGAAAGAGCGATTAGTTATTTAACGAATTGTTGAATAATGGGCTCACACTCTTCTCTTTTGTTTATGTCAAACAGTTTTTGCATTATTTTTTTTACAATAATCTTGTACTCCTTGATGTATTACTTGTCTAGGTTATTCTCAATATCTTGAATATTCTGTTTCTAAAGTCTTCCATTTAGGCAGCATAAGCGTAACGAATAGAACGTATATTAAAATCTTGTGATCTTTAAAGTTTATACAGCCATGAATTGGTAGCTATTTTCTTTAGGGACTGGTTGCTTTTTTTTCTTCTTGTACGTTGCTATTGAATCTTTGCCATCTATTAATATTATTTATTATATGTGAGGAAAAGAATAAGAACGGTAAAAAACATCATTGAAAACTTTCAATTGTATAATGTTCACTATAATTATCTCTCTCAGAATCTTGTATGAGAAATCTTTAGGAAATACTTGATAACTGACT
>JAWDGP010007534.1:0-7500 GCA_033675545.1 Elysia crispata | reverse complement strand
TAGATAGATAGATAGATAGATAGATAGATAGATAGATAGATACAAAAAGAGAGAGAGAGGGGGGACGGGGGAGAGACAGACAGAAAAAGAAGTCAGAGAAAGTGAGAGAGCGAGAGAGCTACAGAGAGAGTTAGAGAGAAACTTGGAGAGAATCAGATAGAGAGAGATAGAGATATATAGAGACAAAGTGAAAGAGAGAGATGGATAGAGATAGAGAGAAAGACAGAGTAAAAGAGAGAGATGGAGAGAGAGAGAGAGAGAGAGAGAGAGAGAGAGAGAGAGAGAGAGAGAGAGAGAGAGAGAGAGAGAGAGAGAGAGAGAGAGAGAGAGAGAGAGAGAGAGAGAGAGAGAGAGAGAGAGAGAGAGAGAGAGATAGAGATAAAGGTCAAACCACCTACTGTTCCCAGTGTTATGCTTTGCTCGATAGCTCAATACTGTCATATTTTATTTGCAGAAGATTATGAGGTTAATGTCCTCTATAAAAACTATTTTCCTAAAAAATTTAGAAAGGCTTCAAGCATAAGAAACGTTGAGGGGGCGTTATAAATAAGGCGAATATTTCTTTTTCAATCAGAGATAAAACCAGAATAATGTAAGATATAAAAACATTGTGAAGACCTTTGATCAAACCACATTGGCTTCAATAAGGAGAAAAAGTGATACTAATGAACGCTTAAATAGTTTTGTGAATCTTTTTTTTTTATTTTTTTTTCAAACTTCATAATCACTTCAGATATTTTTCATTTACAGGAAAAATAGTATGTAGCATTGTGAAATATTTTCTGCTGTTAGACTTACCTAAGAAGCTTTTGGACCCAAAATAAGATAATTGACATTTTGAACTAGACCTCATTTAAAATTTCAGTTCACAGCTGCAAAAATCCTTATGGGTATGACAGAGTAACTTAGCTTATTGATACAATGTTAGTATAAAAGTTTAACATAGTAGATTGACACATCATGCAAGGATATAGCGATAAGGAAAATATTTGATAACCGCAGGATTACGAAATAGATTTATCCCATTTTCTGCCAAAACAGTTCAAAGCAAAGTGAGTAAATCTTTGAATTCCACCACGGTTCTTCACAGTTCTTGTCCTGCCGATTTCTATGGACAATGTGATATTGATTGAAAGGGGAAAAAGTGTGACGTCACAATTGGCTCTAAGCAATATACGAACAACTTAGGCCTCATCGGATTGATCGCAAAATGTGAGGTCACCCACAAACATAATAATGCGCAAAGCTTTAAAAGTGTAAAACCCTGCTCTAAGTCATGTATGTTTTTCAATACACTTGGGACAATCTTTCTGTTAAGAGTCGATAACCGATAAAATATTTAGAACCAGTAATTAAGAAATATACAGGGCAAGATAAATTAGTACTTTTTCTCCCTATTTATTTCTCGCGAATTGTTGTTACCGCTTTCTCATCTTTTTAAGAGTTTGTTAATTTCATGAGTGTGATTTAATGAAAATTAAAACTGTGTAGGACCTGCGAATGAGAGTATTAACACATTTTGTTCTATAAGTAGAGAAGTAAGTCTCGGCTGTATTCTTTAATGTTCTGTGGTGAAAATAGATTTAGGGTCCTGGGATAGGATATTACATTGTTTTTTTTTTTTTTGAAACATTCAAACAATATGATCCATAGTGAAATATGGTTGCAGCCCAACATTCAACTTTATTCCTAGCATCATGTCATTTTTACAATACATTTTAACCGAAACACTTTGCGCTGATTTTTGGGATTCTCTGGCTGTAGAAGCAAAATAATTGAAATGGGTGGACGTAGTTCTAAAGCCCATATCGTTAGTTCAAGCATCATTTTACAACTTGGTCTCGCACACTCAGGCAGAATTTGTCATGTTAAATAGTTTAGCTTAATGTTTGTTTTCTGCGATGAAACGACGTTATATTGAAAGAGCGGACTGGAGACTGTGATAATGGAATTTTTAAGTAGTTTTTCCAGGTAAACAATGAGAGCTTCTATGCGATTATGAATTATAATCACTAGAGGGATAATAAACAGGCGGAACTCGTTTTTTAATGTGTTTATGCTAAAGAGTGGAAAGCCGAGTAGACATGGTTTTACAGGAGCAAGTGGATAAAATTATGGTTCATCAAAATATGGACTAAATGTTTCAGTAGTAAGTTCATAAACGGATTAAAGGTTAATGGAAATATAGATTGAGCACATATTCTCAGACAGAATAATGTAATGAGATTGAGAAAAACAAAAAGAGAAAGACATAAAAAAGAAAGAGAGAGAGAGAGAGAGAGAGAGAGAGAGAGAGAGAGAGAGAGAGAGAGAGAGAGAGAGAGAGAGTAGAGATAGATAGATATGATAATAAATACATTTTGATAAATTTATTAGACAGAAAGATAAATAGATTGATTGGTAAAAAAAGCTAGATAGATGGGTAGACAGAAAGATACATAGATATGAAGATAGGTAGATTCATAAATATGAAGATAGATGGATAGATAGATTGATAGGTGGATAGACAGTTAGACATACAGACATGTAGAGAGATGAATAGATAGATAGACAGACAGAAAAAATGATAGGTAGGCAGATTGAATGATAAATGGATTGATTGATAACAACTAGATAGATAGTTAGACAAACAGATAGATTGATAAAACGATATTGATATATAGATACATAGATTTATAAAAAGGTAGAATGATATATAGATAAACAAATTGGTAAATAGCTATATTAACAGATAGATAGATAGACAGATAGAAAGATAGATAGATAGATAGATAGATAGATAGTTTGAGATAAGTTGGAATAATTGATAAGAGTGCTCAACTCTTTTTTTTTTTAGATAGATAGATAGAGAGAGAGAGAGAGAGAGAGAGAGAGAGAGAGAGAGAGAGAGAGAGAGAGAGAGAGAGAGAGAGAGAGAGAGAGAGAGAGAGAAAGATGGATAAATATATAAATATTTAAAACTTTACACAAATCCAGGCCACACAAATACTGATATATTTGAAGTGAGTATATAAATGAAAGTGATATGCTTAAATGTTTGAAACTTCTTGAAGTCGATCAATTTCACTTGATTTGCCGAAACACAGTGTAGATAAACAGGTTTCTAAGCTATGATGTCATCTCGATAGATATATAGCAAGATAGATACATATATATTAATGTGTGGATAAAAGCTATAAATAGATAGGTAGGTAAATGAGTCGATAGATACATGATTAGAAAGACAGACAGATAAAAATGGAGATGGGTAAGTAGTATACCAAGTAGGAAGATACATAGATAAATACATAGATGAATAGAAAGATTGATGGGTAGATAAAAAATCGGATAGATAGATAGATTTGTAAATAAACAAAGACGTAGATAGGTGGAAAGATAGATAGAAATATGGAGAAACAAATATATGAGGTACTGATTATAAAAAAGAAATACCCGTAACAACCCTGCTCTACACAGATCTATTACAAATATTGTTTTCTCCTTTTAATAATTTTTTTTAGGAAAATTGCCGTCTCTTGCTTGCTTTTTTTTCATTGACGCGTAACTTGCCGTGTGTCACTTTTCTTTGTATCTTAATGTTTCATTATTTCTACAGTTTTTGAAATTACAAAAGTTTTAGAATAGGAAAAGAACCTACTTTTTTTTCGAAAAAACAAAAAAACCAAACAAAAACAAAAACCGAAACTACTATTTTAAAAAAGCGAATTAGGCCATTTGTGGACTATATTTTATGTCTGCACCATGAGAATGGGAAACTATAATCTATTTTATCTTTTGTTGGTTGAATTAAAGCGATTTCTATAATTCATTTTCTTTCCTTTCTTTTTTTTTTAAACGAAATTTCGCAATTATTTCATCACACTGTTTAGCCTTGCCACTCGGTATATTTGGCATAAAAATATACCGAAAATTAAATGTGACATCAGCTGATAATTGGAACTTTAAAAGCTGACATTGTCATCATGCCACTATGATGAAAGAAATTTTGGAATCATAACATGGAAAAAGTATCGATTTTGTAATAAATAGATAACTGTTTTAATAGCCTCATAAAAACACAACTAATTCTGCGAGTCATAGTTCGGCTATCTGCGTCATTATAACCCCAATATCAATTACTTTTTGCTCATTAATACGATATTTCACGTATAAGTGTTAGATTTCTTCTGTAACTAGGTAGCGAAGAGGTTTAGACACTGCACAGTCAACCAGTGAATCTCGCATTCCATCTCTGTTTGGAGCTGTCTGGTGTTTGCGTTGTGCCTCACCAAACAGGCCCTATCCTTGGCTCCTCCGGGTACCATCGCCTCCCTCTTGGATTTGTTCGCGAGAAGCAAACGACGTTAACCTAACAAAGAACGGAGGACTGGATTCTGCATTAAACAGTTGTTTTTCTTCCGTCGGGTAGCTGCCAAAATGTAAAAAAAAAAATGATAAAAATTGAGTGTTAATACCTTAAACCGAACTGGACAGTAATCCTAAGAATTAAAAGAAAATGCATGTCACAGGCTTGCATCAGGCTTTTTGCATGCAACAAATAAGCCCCCGTCGGGCAAGACGAGACTGAAAAGATGGTCAAAAGCATGAATCTCACCTACCGACGATTTGGGGCTCGATCCCGAGATACGGTCCCTGCTAATGTTAGGGCAGACGCTCTAACCACAGCCACTGGGGCTTCTCGTAAATATTTAGTCGTGCCAATAACAACTGTGTTTACTCATGAATCTCACAGATCCCGGCTTGCTGTTTTCAGTGTCTGGGCAATATTCTAGCCAAATCGATTATTCAACCTCATTTAATTATATTTCAAGTTATTTCCAGTTTACTTGGAAATGGATGCAAGAGAAATTTATAATTTCATACCGGGTAGGGGTTACACGCACTTCCGACGGATATCACTCTAACATATTGAAATCATCCAAAAGAACTATTTGAGGGGGAAAACAATCTTTAACCTGCAGAGAATGAGATTTGTGTCGGCAAAAACTTTCAAACCCAAAAGACTTTTGCCATTGAGAGCTTTTGAAAGCACAATACCACGGAGGAGGGAGGTTCGAACAATCTGAGGATATCATCTAGACTGTATGACCACGGATTCGTCGCAAATGTTGCATCAAAGACTGAATTTCACTTACAACCAATGGCGCACATTCGGAGTAAGATTGTTCAAAGTTTGTTAATCGTTTGACTGGACCGAAAACAGTCAATCTTTTTAGCGAAAATCAACCATAGATTGTTTAGAACCAGTAGAAGTTACTAACAGCAATAATGGGAAGTGACGTCATTACTCTTTTTCTTCTGTACTAATTGACACGAGGGTATTGTATCATTTTAATCAAATTTAAAAAAAAAAACACGCAATAAATTATTTCTTTGTAATCAACTGTGTTACATGGTTTTCATTCACTATTTATTCGGAGAGCTTGAATTTGCTTGGCTCGAGGGACACAATTCCTCACATCAGTGATGGGCAGACTTTACAAGACTTTATTGAAACAGGAAAGCCACTACGTTCGACTAGACCTAAAACAGTCAATCTGTTGAGGGAAAATAAACCATAGATTGTTTAAAATCATTAGACGTTACTAACAGCAATAATGAGATATTGTTAGCCATTTCTTGATGCCACGCCACTTTTTAGAATAATAATAATGCAACATCATAATTGGTATATTCTTTGGATATAAACATTCAGGGAGCTCTACATATCGTTTAGTGAGGTTTGAGATTAGTTTAAGATAATAACACTTAGGGAACTGGTATCTGATAGACAGTTATCTGACATAGAGAAGCCATATGACTAACATTCATGGTGCACTAGGGTTATAAAAGTTTTTCATCCAGCGGTAACAGTTTTTATGGCGCACACAATTATAGCAGCGAACCAGCAGAGACACGAGATTCTCTGGCCAGGATGGATATCAATATCCCCAAGCCCTTGCGGTGTGTCAGACAAGTTCTGATCTATTGCTGAAACTTTTAGGACCACTTATCGTCTTTCTATTTTTCTCTGCTTCGTAAAGCTTTGTGTGAAATATCAACTCAATCCACCCCTTCCCACTCTCTGTCCTCTTTCCTGAGTAAAATTTTTTCTCGTACGTCCTGGATCATAATATGTACGTGGACGTTCTCTGCCAAACAGCATTTCAATCTATCAACATATGAAAAATCATTCAACGCACATCAATTTTATGTAGAGGTGGCAAAGTTATCAGCGAGCTTGCTCTTGACTTGACAAGACCATGGATGCTTAACACAGGTGTGGAGTTCGATTCTCCCAATCTTATCCTTTATCTATACAGTCTTTACATCTTCTGTCTTGTCTATTGGTCTTCACTAAGGTGGGGCTAAAGAATTAAAACTGTTTCTGCTGGTCTCTAGTAAAATCCAAACCTTTTTATAGATTCTTCAAAATAGTTATTTTCATACAAGTTTTGAAAACAAAATGTGCAGGTATGGAATTCCCGCAAGGCATTGCGCGTTTCAGCAAAACTTGTAGGAATTCACAACCTTAAAACTGGCGTTTACAGGGATCTTAAAATAGATTATTTTGGAAATACAGATATAGCTAATTGTCCCATGGTTCATTATGAATCACTTTAATCACTAGATCCTGACATCTAGCTCCGTCTTGTGTAGATTATATAGTGGTTTAATTGCCTCCTTCATGTCGTCCTATAAACACACCATATTAGAAGTCAAGAATGCCGTAAGGAAATTTCACAGCACTTCAAGTCGCTTCTCATAAACAACACTCTTCCAAATAATAGCAGGAGTTGTCAATAACTTTTAAGCCACAGACTAAACCAAAGTGCAGAAAATGAAAAGAAAACCATAATGGAAAATCAAGGCCAATTCTTTACGAGACACAGATTATCAAAATAGTGATGTAGTAAAATCATTTTTTAAAAAATGTGATAAATAGAGCTTTACCATATCCTGTGGCCTAATCTGGATCATTACCCGCTGGTCAAAAAATCATTAAAAAAAAAGTGATATTTAGAACTTAACCATCTCGAGCGGCCTAATACAATTAAACTCGCCGGTAGAAACATCGGAAAACAGCCAGAGAGAGAGAGAGAGAGAGAGAGAGAGAGAGAGAGAGAGAGAGAGAGAGAGAGAGAGAGAGAGAGAGAGAGAGAGAGAGAGAGAGAGAGAGACCGGAAAGTCCTATACGTCTGGCAAGACATTAGAAACGAAGAAACCGTTTTTCTTCCTCTCGAAAAATTATGATTCTGAAATAAAGTAATCGGAATGAGTCCCTGGAGTCATGAATAATGTACCAGTGACCTTCTAGATTATCTCTATCATTACGGTTTTCACACGGTTACCATCTCTGTCTGTCTTTCTGTCTGCCTGTCTGTCTGTCTGTGTGTCTATCTGCATCTCTCATTTTTTATTTCGCTGCTGTCTTCTCTTTCGATTTCTCTCTCATTTTGTCTTATTTTCTTTCTGCCCTTTTTGACTTTCCCTTCTTCTCTTATCTCCTTTCAGATTTTT
>JAWDGP010007532.1:0-14541 GCA_033675545.1 Elysia crispata | reverse complement strand
GAGAGAGATAAGGAAGAGATTTAAAGGAAATAGAGTTAGATAAAAACTCTAAGGTTAAGGAGAGAGAGAGAGAGAGAGAGAGAGAGAGAGAGAGAGAGAGAGAGAGAGAGAGAGAGAGAGATAAGGAAGAGATTTAAAGGAAATAGAGTTAGATAAAAACTCTAAGGTTAAGGAGAGCTAGACAGACAGAGTATCACAGAGAGAACATTACAAGGACAAACAGTAATAAAGGAGGGAAAAAAGCCATAGAAAAACTAGAAAGTAAGATAGATTACTTCATATCTATGTATTTAAAAGTTTTAAGAATATGAAAAAGCACAACAAAATAACACCCTTGAAATATAAATAAATAAATAAAATTGAACTTCAAAGCAATTAATACTGCTACTACTACTACTACTACTACTACTACTACTACTAATACTAATACTACTACTACTACTAATACTACTACTACTACTACTACTACTACTACTACTACTACTACTACTACTACTACTACTACTACTACTACTACTACTACTACTCTTACTACTAATAATGCTGCTGCTTCTAATTATAATACAACTACTACTTCTACTTCTACTACTACTATTTTTACTACTACTACTATTACTACTACTACCACCACCACCACTTACCACTACTACTACTACTACTACATTACTACTACTACTACTACTACTACTACCACTACTACTACTACAACAACAACTACTGCTATGCTGCTGGTACTACTACTACTACATTACTACTACTACTACTACTACTACTACTACTACTACTGCTACTACTACTACTACTACTACTACTACTACTACTCCTACTACTACTACTACTACTATTACAACAACAGCTACTACCACTACTACTACTACTACTACTACTGCTGCTGCTGCTGCTGCTGCTGTTGCTGCTGCTACTACTACTACTACTATTACTACTACTGCTACTGCTACTACTACTACTACTACTACTACTACTACTACTACTACTACTACTACTACTACTACTACTGTTACTACTACTACTACTACTACTACTACTACTAATGGCTACTTCCTTGATATCGCTTTTTTAAAGACCTTTAGAGCTCCTTTGTTTTCTAAGTTTTGATCTTTTTCAAATGGTATGGATTGCTTTTTCAGTTGAAAAGATTTTTTTTTCATGTTTCTTTACATAATTATTTTTTACTTAATAAAAAAACATATTGAACGAGATTATCTGAATTGCGCAAAATGTAACCAGTGAATCTGGAAGTGCATTGCTTTTCCTTTTTAAGTTTCCTAACCTTTGGCGAAGAAAGTCTGACATCTCATCAAATCTCAGTTTAAGACTGACGATTATTGCCATTTTATAAACATGTTAAAAGCTCGTAAAAGAGAACATCGGACAATAGAAACATGTTCGCAGGCAGTAAAGTCAAATCATTTAGATCTACGTTAATTTAGATCATGGAACAAGTTGTGCTTAGATGTTGCACTTTCGATGTTCTTGTGTTTAGCCTTCTTTGGATTCATATCTTTGTGTCACTTTAAAAGGTAAATAAGTTTCTGAAAAAAAAAAAAAACATGTACATAACCAGCCGTGCAAAGTAAAAAAAAAACCTACTGATCTACCATTTTACTAGATTTAGATGTTTATTTTAATAGGTCTAAAATCCTCAATTTACAAAGTGTTTTATTTCAAACCAAGAAATTCCTTTTATAGCAAGGTATTAGCAGTGGATTTGTTCAAATTTTCTCATATGGGTTTAGCGAGAAATTTAAAATGTTTGAATTTGTATTAATTATTGTTAAGATTAAGTTTAGATAATGGTTATTTATTTAAAAAATGTTTAAAAACTTTAAATGTGGATTCACTTAAAAATATTGATAAATAATGGGTTCTTTTATTCTATCATCCGTCTTATTTTTAACAAATGTTTTAGCACATGTATATTATGAAAAAAAAAAAAAAACAAAAACAAAAAACAAAAAACAAGAAACAAACGCTTACATTTGCAATACTTTTTGATTTATGAAGTTTCGAATAAGATGACTCATTTAAAAAAAAAGAAAAGCAAAAGCACCGTAACGCGAAAGGGTATCAGGTAAACTTTTTTACTCGCATATTGCAAATCCCGGCAAAAAAATGATGATTACTTTTATAATTTACATAATTATTTACAAAACTCTTATATATGCATAGTTGAAAATGTCATTCTTCTCTTGGACTACGTTTGACAACTATCAAGTGAGTCAGCTGAAGGAAAACAAAAAAACAAGCAACTCTTGGCTCTCCATTAAAATATGAGTATGGGTACATGTCATAACATAATTGAATACATTTTATGATAAAAAATATTTTTGTTGAAATATCTCTTGCTACTAATTTCAAGTGACCTTAATGTTGCTTTTTATTTCATTCATAAAAGATAAAAAGTTTATCTTATTTAACTTTTCATACTTGATGCTTGTTTTTGCAACACATAACATTTATAGCACGATGTCTAGTTATAGCCACTGATAGCACAGATAATATATACATTTTTCCTTCCAGAACGTAAAATATTTTATATTTTAGATATAGCACTGTGTCCCTTTGGGTGGAGTCCTAGCCTAACATCTCGATCATGCATTAAACCTTACTGGGAAGGGAAGCCTTAAGTCGACGCAAGGAGAGAGTGTCCAACTCATGGAGGAGATTTGTTAATCAATTACAACAAGGAGAAGGAAAATATTATCTATGGTATTCTTCTTTTCTACACATGAAATGCAAATGTTTATGTTTACAAGTATGCTTTGAGAAACGGCAGTTTCAATCGTTTTCTTAATTATTCGAAGATTTCAAATGATTTTGAGTTCTTTTAGCTTTCTATTATCATTCAAAAGCCACCTGTCAAGTTGGATTTTTATAGCAAAACGTTCTTTTGAAAACTTTTTTGTTTTCTATGTCTGTCATAGTGAGAGACTGTATAAATAATACGCCGAATGATATAAACATTATATTAAATGTATTAAACGAAATAACCTATTTTTTATAGTAAAGATATGAATTTTAAACACAACATTATTTATAATTATGAATACATTGGAAAAATATCTATAAAGGTGCAAATAGTAAAAAAATAGTCTTTTCCCTCTAAGCACAAAATAAAATGTTTTAGACTGGGTATCAAAACGGATGTAAAAAATGTTATATAGATCAAATTAGAGCATCAGAGAATAAAAATAAGAAATAAGAGTCTAATCGAAACTGTAACTTAGGATATATCATAAATCAGTCCAAATAAAAAAAAACCAATGAAATATTATTCATGTTTATGTCATACGATTGTGGATTATTTTAAACATGTCAAAGTAACTGAGTATTTGTTTTTCTGTTGCAGGAAATGATCGCAGAGACCAGTTCTGGATCGGGCTGAACGACCGAAGAAAGGAAGGTGCTTTTAACTGGCTGGATGCCAAACAAACGGTTAAGTCTTTAGTTTCTACTCTGGATGTTCTGTGTTCAGATCTTGGCCTGAGCTTGTTGGTTCTAGGTCGGATGTCGGGAACCACGAAAGTTTATACCAAATTGCCATTTTAGGGACTTTTAAACCAATGAACTTTTCTGTGGGTCTACAAGAGTATTTGCCCTTATCTAAACAACGAGCTGAAATAATACTCTTCTCAACTGGTAATAGGTTTATGATACTTTTTTATCCTCCACCTAATAACACTTTAATAACATTTTATTTTATCATAAATAAATTTCAATAAGTGTGAAAATATCCATTGTTGTTTTATTTTCAGGTGAGCAATATTCCTTGGGCCCGACAATCTCGAAAACGAGGACAGTGTGGTTATATAATATACCCATAAAGCTCAAAGAAAGATGAAAGATATGAGCTGAGTAACTCTATAAATTTTGTTTGTGAAACTTTCCCAGGTAATAATTATATCAAACGTCAATTGATAACATTTTCAAGAAAATATGACGCAATAGTTTATTTAAAATACTATTAGTATTTGCTAGTTATTACGAGTTAGATCAGGGAAAACAATAAAATATTTCTTTTGTACTACTCAAGCCTAATAGGTGACCAGATTAAAAGTCTGATTAAAATATATGATGAAAATTTCTTTTTCTAGTTATTATTAATTATTTTATAATATTGTGCAATTTGAGTAAAAAAAAACAATTTAAATATAAAAATTACGATAAGAAGGCACTAAGTGAAAGAAAAATATTCCAAGATACAATTGAAGCTGAATGAATTGGATCACATACGCTATCAATGTTATTGAAATGAAGAATTTGGACCTGCCGCACTCAAGATCACAAAAGAATTAGCGCGGTAACTAAGATCTGTCTTAAGTTTAATATTGTTGTTTGGAAGTCATGCTTTGGTTGATGCAAATTGGATAAAGTCAACAAAATTCTTGTTGACATCAAACTGGATGTGTTCTTGACATTAGTAGTGCAGTGAGTGTCCAGCTCCAGACATTACTGAAAATCCTCAAAGGTTTGGAATATCAAAAGCGGATTGAAGTATCACGGATGTTAAGTCTTCCACAACCCGTGACGAGTCCACGTATCCGAGCAAGATGTTCCCAGTATGCTAGCACTTACAAAGACAAGAAAGACAGTAGGCATTTTCACATCTAGAGCACTCCTTTTCCAAGTCCACATGTAAAGCCTATAGATATTTTTTAGCTACAGTCAATTCACAGAAAAAACCTCAATATTATTTGACGTGACAGACACAAGAACTACTCTGGACAAAGAGCCGAGATTGACGGATCAACAAAACATTGACCTGGTCAATAATTACAGCCATATCTGATTTGATCCAGAACTCCATAACAAGAGAGGATAAAAACACATAAATACGCCCTGTTCTAGAAAATGTGGCATCAACGGCTGCTCCGGATTCTTTTCCAAGACGTGGATAACTCATACAGGGACTCCCCAGAACCTCCAGGCGCCTTGTTGAGTGGCTTCAGAACAACACTCTCCGCTTCCGATTGGGGAAATGGTACTTTGCTCCAAAAGGTCTTGGAAAAGATGATAAATCCGACAAAATCGTACAGTATAAACCTATCAAGAGTCCTAGAACCTTTATTCTAGCTGACACACAAGAAGGGTGACCGGTGGCAGTAGGGTTTCCCAAACACATCAAACGTGTCCAGTGGCAATAGGTTTCCCAAAAACATCCAACGTTACAGGAGATGAAGCTATTATTGAATACCGACATAGCGTTGGACGAATTCAACCATTGTTTGGAGGTTGGCATTTACTGTACACGCCATGATAAGGCAGCACTTTGTGTGTTGTTCGTTGTCTGCAGAATAGCTGACTCTCTTATAAAACTGGTAGGTTTCTACTTCTTTCTATCATTACTACTCCGTTAGGAAATGTTTCTTCAAGTTCTTGAAAAGGAAAAGACATGCATAGAGCTTACAAACTCTTCAAGGAGAATACTTAAATGCAGTTTTGAGGCCTATAAAACGAATCAAAATTTTTTTTTTAATTGATGAATAATTTAGAATTGAAATGGTGTTCTTGCATTTGTAATTTTTATGTAAGAAACCTTCCTTTGGCATAATACTCTCTACTATAAAACAGACTACTGTGAAAAAAGATTAAAAAAGTATTTTCAGTCGGTAAGCTTAAGAAAAATTAAGTGAAAAAATACAATTTTCAATTAAAATTAGTACGTTTCTCTTTGCTAATACCTAGTGTTGAAATTGAGGAGTTTTGAGACAGACAAGGAACTGGACAATTTCCGTTCTTGGACAATATAGCCACTTTGCTGCTCTTGAGCACCTCTTGATACGATCAAAAATTTGTTTACACAGTAACATTGCTATATCATCTCAACGAGAAAAATCCTAAAAAAAGAACATCATTTAATTTTCAGCATGTACTGAAGACTCTTTTGGAGCAAACTGTTCAGAAATCTGCAGTTCTAAATGTGGTGGACCACATAACGCCTGCGACAGCTTCACTGGGATTTGTATTTCCGGTTGTGATGACGGCTATCTTGGGGAAAGGTGTGAGGCTCGTAAGTGAAACAAAAATTATTAAAGTGGGAGAGTCATGATGAGGCGGCACTTCCTGTGTCATCCGCTGTCTGTAGAATGGGTTAATCTCTTAAAACGAAAATGGTTTTTTTTCTTTATGTGAAACTGGTTATTCTATCTTATATATGACTCTTCGATTGGGAAATGTTTATTTAAGGTTTTGAAAAACGCAAGACAAAATTTAATGGAGAGTTCCGAAATACAATTTTCAGGACTACAAAGCAAGCCAAAAGATTTATTCATAAATGTAATGGAAAAAAATCCATTTCTACCTGATATTTTTATGTAATCCTATCAAAAAGTCATGTTATAAATCAGACTGTTCAGGAAGAAACGGGTGGTTTAGTCGGTGAGATCATGGAAGATTGAATGGTAGTAAGAACGTTGAAGCATATCTCATATATATATATATATATATATATATATATATATATATATATATATATATATATATATATAGAGAGAGAGAGAGAGAGAGAGAGAGAGAGAGAGTGAGTGAGAGAGAGAGAATCAGTTGTTCTTGAGCACCGTCTATACCATTACCGTTTTTTTTATAATACATTTCATTCTAATAAATTTTCATATCAATCGAACGTGTAAAATCCTTAACGAATATAAAAAAAGAGAAAGAAACAACCTCCCTCTTTTTTCATTCAGCATGTACCAACAATAATTACGGAGCAAACTGTTCAGAAACCTGCAGTCAAAATTGTGCTGGACCAGACGACTTCTGCGATAGCGTCCACGGATTCTGTGCGTCTGGCTGCGATGACGGCTATATAGGAAAAAGATGTCAGACTCGTAAGTAAAACAAAGATTGTTAAACGGGACAAGTCTTGATAACGCAGCACTTTGCGCGCCATCTGCTTTCCTGAACAATACTTCGCTCTCTAAGAATGCAATAAAGTCGGTTTTTTTACGTGAAAAACGGTATTTTATCATGCAGCTTCGGCGATCCGCGACGCAATTTTTCTTAAATTTTTTTTTCCGTAGAGGAAAAGACATAATGCGCGCTCATATTAAGCTCTCAAAGGAAAACACTTGAATAAAATTTCGAGGCCTGTAAAAGAATAAAATTGTTTATTCATAAAGTTGTAAAAATAGCCCGTGGTTTCCGGTTGAGATTTTTTTTTATTTGCAAAACGTTCCTTACATATAACACTCTCATGTAGAAAAGATCATTTCTATAAAGCAGACTGTTATGGAGATAGAAAAAAAACAAGGGGTTTAGTCGGTTGTGAGGATGGCTATCAACGAGAAAGCTGTGAGGATCGTAAGTAAAGCAAATATTTTTGACGTGGACACAACATCTTAAGACAGTGCCTATTTTTGTTTGCACACTTTTTACGAAGTTGAAATTTAGTTTGAGTTGGACGTCTTTTTTTTATTGTAAACAATTTACAGAGTTTACGTTATGACTGGCAATAAAAATGGGAATTCTTTTTCTTGGTTTTTTTTTTATTATTACATTTTTGGCTTCTCTGTCAGTCACCACCTTTTTATATAGAGATATATGTTTTCCATTGGTTTTTAAAGACAAAAAGTTTCACGTCCGTTTAACTCAAGTTGAATAAACCAATACCAGAATAGTTGGCTGAATTAGATTACATTCATGCTGATAGAGTTAGGTCTATGTGTGTGTGTGTGTGTGATTTACCTTCCAAATGTATGTAGGTTATCTTTTTTTAAAAAGTCTAAATGTTTTAGACTGCTTACCAATTTTTACAGTGCATTAACATTAAACAAAAAAGTTTAATTGTTTAAACTTTTTTAAGACAAGTAGAGTTTGAAAAATAACACTTTCCGCCATATCTTTTGAAAGTTTAAAATTATTTCCCCATATCCTTTGGGGAAAAACTTTATATATATATATATATATATATGTATGTAAATAAATATAAATGCACAAAGATAATTATGCATCTGAGAGCAATCTCACGACATAACTCTCACAATAGAGAGATTCCAATTGGAAATATTAAAAAAAATGATCTTCAAACTATATGCATAAAGTTACAAGATACATTTATAAGTTTCCTTTGTGTAGTAATACAAAATAGGTAAAAGATTGATTGGAAAACAAAGAAAAAAACGAAAGTAAAAAGGAACTGAAGAAAGTAACAAAGATAATAGAAAGTTTTGTGGGCTATCTGATATGTTTAAAATTTTTACATGTTTTTTAAATAATCACATTATAGAAAGTTTAATGAGTTATGAGTATTGATGGATATTGTGTGTGAGTCTATTTTTTAATTATCATTATTTTGATTTGAGTTTACCACACTGTGTAAATGAAGTTTCTATTGATAAATCGTAAGCATATTGTAACATGGTTCCTTTATACAAACATTATTTTTTTCTCAGATACCTACATGCAGATGATTTTGAATCTGAAGAAAAGGTGCTTACCTCGAAAGATAACTCTACGGCTGATGATCCTATCCTTTCACTCTCAGGTGACGGACATTTCAACGTTCCTGCTGATCCTGTCTCACGTGACAGATACGTCAACGTTCCTGCTGATCCTTTCTCACGTGACATATATGTCAACGTTCCTGTTGATCCTGTCTCACGTGACAGATATGTCAACGTTCCTGTTGATCCTGTCTTACGTGACAGATATGTCAACGTTCATGTTGATCCTGTCTCACGTGACAGATATGTCAACGTTCCTGTTGATCCAGTCTCACGTGACAGATATGTCAACGTTCCTGTTGATCCTGTCTCACGTGACAGGTATGTCAACGTTCCTGTTGATACTGTCTCACGTGACAGATATGTCAACGTTCCTGCTGATCGTGTCTCACGTGACAGATATTTCAACTTAAATGATGATGATGTCTCAAATGGAATAAAAATTCAACTTTAATTCTGATGTTGTCTCAGTTGGCAGATATTCCAACTTTCATGCTGGTGATGTGTCAGTTGGCAGATATTCCAACTTTCATGCTGATGTTGTGTCAGTTGGCAGATATTCAAACTTTCATGCTGATGATGTGTCAGTTGACAGATATTCAAACTTTCATGCTGATGTTGTGTCAGTTGGCAGATATTCAAACTTTCATGCTGATGTTGTGTCAGTTGGCAGATATTCCAACTTTCATGCTGATGATGTGTCAGTTGGCAGATATTCAAACTTTCATGCTGGTGATGTGTCAGTTGGCAGATATTCAAACTTTCATGCTGATGTTGTGTCAGTTGGCAGATATTCCAACTTTCATGCTGATGATGTGTCAGTTGGCAGATATTCCAACTTTCATGCTGGTGATGTGTCAGTTGGCAGATATTCCAACTTTCATGCTGATGATGTGTCAGTTGGCAGATATTCAAACTTTCATGCTGGTGATGTCTAAATTGGCAGATATTCAAACTTTCATGCTGATGTTGTGTCAGTTGACAGATATTCAAACTTTCATGCTGATGTTGTGTCAGTTGACAGATATTCAAACTTTCATGCTGATGATGTGTCAGTTGACAGATATTCCAACTTTCATGCTGATGTTGTGTCAGTTGACAGATATTCCAACTTTCATGCTGATGTTGTGTCAGTTGACAGATATTCAAACTTTCATGCTGATGTTGTGTCAGTTGACAGATATTCAAACTTTCATGCTGATGTTGTCTAAATTGGCAGATATTCCAACTTTCATGCTGATGTTGTCTAAATTGGCAGATATTCAAACTTTCATGCTGATGTTGTGTCAGTTGACAGATATTCAAACTTTCATGCTGATGATGTGTCAGTTGACAGATATTCCAACTTTCATGCTGATGTTGTGTCAGTTGACAGATATTCAAACTTTCATGCTGATGTTGTGTCAGTTGGCAGATATTCAAACTTTCATGCTGATGTTGTCTAAATTGGCAGATATTCCAACTTTCATGCTGATGTTGTCTAAATTGGCAGATATTCCAACTTTCATGCTGGTGATGTCTAAATTGGCAGATATTCCAACTTTCATGCTGATGTTGTGTCAGTTGACAGATATTCCAACTTTCATGCTGATGTTGTGTCAGTTGGCAGATATTCCAACTTTCATGCTGATGTTGTGTCAGTTGGCAGATATTCCAACTTTCATGCTGGTGATGTCTAAATTGGCAGATATTCAAACTTTCATGCTGGTGTTGTCTAAATTGGCAGATATTCCAACTTTCATGCTGGTGTTGTCTAAATTGACAGATATTCAAACTTTCATGCTGATGATGTGTCAGTTGACAGATATTCCAACTTTCATGCTGATGTTGTGTCAGTTGACAGATATTCAAACTTTCATGCTGATGTTGTGTCAGTTGGCAGATATTCCAACTTTCATGCTGATGATGTGTCAGTTGGCAGATATTCAAACTTTCATGCTGGTGATGTCTAAATTGGCAGATATTCAAACTTTCATGCTGATGTTGTGTCAGTTGACAGATATTCCAACTTTCATGCTGATGTTGTCTAAATTGGCAGATATTCCAACTTTCATGCTGATGTTGTCTAAATTGGCAGATATTCCAACTTTCATGCTGATGTTGTGTCAGTTGGCAGATATTCCAACTTTCATGCTGATGTTGTGTCAGTTGGCAGATATTCCAACTTTCATGCTGATGTTGTGTCAGTTGGCAGATATTCCAACTTTCATGCTGATGTTGTGTCAGTTGGCAGATATTCCAACTTTCATGCTGGTGATGTCTAAATTGGCAGATATTCAAACTTTCATGCTGATGTTGTCTAAATTGGCAGATATTCCAACTTTCATGCTGATGATGTGTCAGTTGGCAGATATTCCAACTTTCATGCTGATGATGTGTCAGTTGGCAGATATTCAAACTTTCATGCTGATGATGTCTAAGTTGGCAGATATTCCAACTTTCATGCTGATGTTGTCTAAATTGGCAGATATTCCAACTTTCATGCTGATGTTGTCTAAATTGGCAGATATTCCAACTTTCATGCTGATGATGTGTCAGTTGGCAGATATTCCAACTTTCATGCTGATGATGTGTCAGTTGGCAGATATTCCAACTTTCATGCTGATGTTGTCTAAATTGGCAGATATTCCAACTTTCATGCTGATGTTGTCTAAATTGGCAGATATTCCAACTTTCATGCTGATGTTGTCTAAATTGGCAGATATTCCAACTTTCATGCTGATGTTGTGTCAGTTGGCAGATATTCCAACTTTCATGCTGATGTTGTCTAAATTGGCAGATATTCAAACTTTCATGCTGATGATGTGTCAGTTGGCAGATATTCCAACTTTCATGCTGATGATGTGTCAGTTGGCAGATATTCCAACTTTCATGCTGATGTTGTGTCAGTTGGCAGATATTCCAACTTTCATGCTGATGTTGTGTCAGTTGGCAGATATTCCAACTTTCATGCTGATGTTGTGTCAGTTGGCAGATATTCCAACTTTCATGCTGATGTTGTGTCAGTTGGCAGATATTCCAACTTTCATGCTGGTGATGTCTAAATTGGCAGATATTCAAACTTTCATGCTGATGATGTGTCAGTTGGCAGATATTCAAACTTTCATGCTGATGATGTGTCAGTTGGCAGATATTCCAACTTTCATGCTGGTGATGTGTCAGTTGGCAGATATTCAAACTTTCATGCTGATGTTGTGTCAGTTGGCAGATATTCCAACTTTCATGCTGATGATGTGTCAGTTGGCAGATATTCCAACTTTCATGCTGATGTTGTGTCAGTTGGCAGATATTCCAACTTTCATGCTGATGTTGTGTCAGTTGGCAGATATTCCAACTTTCATGCTGATGTTGTGTCAGTTGGCAGATATTCCAACTTTCATGCTGATGATGTGTCAGTTGGCAGATATTCCAACTTTCATGCTGATGTTGTGTCAGTTGGCAGATATTCCAACTTTCATGCTGGTGATGTCTAAATTGGCAGATATTCAAACTTTCATGCTGATGATGTGTCAGTTGGCAGATATTCAAACTTTCATGCTGGTGATGTCTAAATTGGCAGATATTCAAACTTTCATGCTGATGATGTGTCAGTTGGCAGATATTCAAACTTTCATGCTGATGTTGTGTCAGTTGGCAGATATTCCAACTTTCATGCTGATGATGTGTCAGTTGGCAGATATTCAAACTTTCATGCTGATGTTGTGTCAGTTGGCAGATATTCAAACTTTCATGCTGATGTTGTGTCAGTTGGCAGATATTCCAACTTTCATGCTGATGTTGTCTAAATTGGCAGATATTCCAACTTTCATGCTGATGATGTGTCAGTTGGCAGATATTCAAACTTTCATGCTGATGTTGTGTCAGTTGGCAGATATTCCAACTTTCATGCTGATGATGTGTCAGTTGGCAGATATTCCAACTTTCATGCTGATGTTGTCTAAATTGGCAGATATTCCAACTTTCATGCTGATGTTGTGTCAGTTGGCAGATATTCCAACTTTCATGCTGATGTTGTCTAAATTGGCAGATATTCCAACTTTCATGCTGATGTTGTCTAAATTGGCAGATATTCCAACTTTCATGCTGATGATGTGTCAGTTGGCAGATATTCCAACTTTCATGCTGATGTTGTGTCAGTTGGCAGATATTCCAACTTTCATGCTGATGTTGTGTCAGTTGGCAGATATTCCAACTTTCATGCTGATGTTGTGTCAGTTGGCAGATATTCCAACTTTCATGCTGATGTTGTGTCAGTTGGCAGATATTCCAACTTTCATGCTGATGATGTGTCAGTTGGCAGATATTCAAACTTTCATGCTGGTGATGTCTAAATTGGCAGATATTCCAACTTTCATGCTGATGTTGTGTCAGTTGGCAGATATTCAAACTTTCATGCTGATGTTGTGTCAGTTGGCAGATATTCCAACTTTCATGCTGATGATGTGTCAGTTGGCAGATATTCCAACTTTCATGCTGATGATGTGTCAGTTGGCAGATATTCAAACTTTCATGCTGGTGATGTCTAAATTGGCAGATATTCAAACTTTCATGCTGATGTTGTGTCAGTTGGCAGATATTCCAACTTTCATGCTGATGTTGTGTCAGTTGGCAGATATTCCAACTTTCATGCTGATGTTGTGTCAGTTGGCAGATATTCCAACTTTCATGCTGATGTTGTGTCAGTTGGCAGATATTCCAACTTTCATGCTGGTGATGTCTAAATTGGCAGATATTCAAACTTTCATGCTGTTGTTGTCTAATTTGGCAGATATTCCAACTTTCATGCTGATGTTGTGTCAGTTGGCAGATATTCAAACTTTCATGCTGATGATGTGTCCGTTGGCAGATATTCCAACTTTCATGCTGATGTTGTCTAAATTGGCAGATATTCCAACTTTCATGCTGATGTTGTGTCAGTTGCAGATATTCCAACTTTCATGCTGATGTTGTCTAAATTGGCAGATATTCCAACTTTCATGCTGATGTTGTGTCAGTTGGCAGATATTCCAACTTTCATGCTGATGATGTGTCAGTTGGCAGATATTCCAACTTTCATGCTGATGATGTGTCAGTTGGCAGATATTCCAACTTTCATGCTGATGATGTGTCAGTTGGCAGATATTCCAACTTTCATGCTGATGTTGTGTCAGTTGGCAGATATTCCAACTTTCATGCTGGTGATGTCTAAATTGGCAGATATTCAAACTTTCATGCTGATGATGTGTCAGTTGGCAGATATTCAAACTTTCATGCTGATGTTGTGTCAGTTGGCAGATATTCAAACTTTCATGCTGATGATGTGTCAGTTGGCAGATATTCCAACTTTCATGCTGATGTTGTCTAAATTGGCAGATATTCCAACTTTCATGCTGATGTTGTCTAAATTGGCAGATATTCCAACTTTCATGCTGATGTTGTTTAAATTGCCAGATATTCCAACTTTCATGCTGATGTTGTGTCAGTTGCAGATATTCCAACTTTCATGCTGATGTTGTCTAAATTGGCAGATATTCCAACTTTCATGCTGATGTTGTGTCAGTTGGCAGATATTCCAACTTTCATGCTGATGTTGTGTCAGTTGGCAGATATTCCAACTTTCATGCTGATGTTGTGTCAGTTGGCAGATATTCCAACTTTCATGCTGGTGATGTCTAAATTGGCAGATATTCAAACTTTCATGCTGATGATGTGTCAGTTGGCAGATATTCAAACTTTCATGCTGATGTTGTGTCAGTTGGCAGATATTCCAACTTTCATGCTGATGTTGTGTCAGTTGGCAGATATTCCAACTTTCATGCTGATGTTGTGTCAGTTGGCAGATATTCCAACTTTCATGCTGATGTTGTGTCAGTTGGCAGATATTCAAACTTTCATGCTGATGATGTGTCAGTTGGCAGATATTCCAACTTTCATGCTGATGTTGTGTCAGTTGGCAGATATTCAAACTTTCATGCTGATGTTGTGTCAGTTGGCAGATATTCCAACTTTCATGCTGATGATGTGTCAGTTGGCAGATATTCAAACTTTCATGCTGATGTTGTGTCAGTTGGCAGATATTCCAACTTTCATGCTGATG
>JAWDGP010007531.1:0-14027 GCA_033675545.1 Elysia crispata | reverse complement strand
AGGCAGACACTTTTTGGCTCTGTGTTATAATTATAGATTCCACCCAGCATTAACGAAAGCATAAGCTATCTGATGAATAGTATAGATCTCTTAAAGACATAGTCGGGGACAGCAGCTTCAGATGCCCATATAGTATGTTATCCACCAGGCGTTGACAGGGACACATTGCTTAAGTTTGTTTCCATGTATATGGTCTCACCAGGAGTCGAGGAACACATTGGTTTGAGTCGTTCCATAGTATGGTGTCTACCGGAGGCGTTGAGGAACACATTAACCCGGAAGGATTTCCATAGTATGGTTTCTACCAGGCGTTGACGAAGACATATTACCTTGAGTTGTTGTAAAGTATGGTATCTGCCAGGCGTTGACAGGAGCATGTTAGCTTGATTTGTTCCACAGTATGATCTCTACAGGCGTTGACGAACACATATTGGCTTGAGTTGTTCCACATAGCATGGTCTCTACCAGGCGTTGACGAGCACATATTAGCTTGAGTTGTTACATAGTATGGTCTCTACCGGGCGTTGGCGAACACATATTAGCTTTGAGTTGTTCTATAGTATGGTCTCTACTAAATGTTGGCGAAGGCAGGAATTTCAATAGGCTGCAGTTGCTTTTTAGTATGGAGCTCTATCAGAAACATTGATCAACACGGTAAGCTTCCAGATAGTGTATAATATAGGCTCAAAAGGGCATCATGAAAAATGGAAGCTTCAGATAGTCTATAAATATAGGCTCTAAAGGGCATCGCTGAAAAATGGAGTGAGCTTCATGATGGGTATAATATCCTAAGGCTCTAAAGAGGCATCACTGAAAGGGGGGGGAATGGGTAGCTTCAGATGATCTATAATACTTAGGCTCTAAAGGGCATCGCTGAAAATGGATAGCTTCAGATGGTCTATAATATAGGCTCTAAGAGGGCATCGCTGAAAATGGGTAGCTTCAGATTGGTGTATAATATAGGCTGTAAAGGGCATCGCTGAAAAATGGGTAGCTTCAGATGGTGTATAATATAGGCTCTAAAGGAGCATCGCTGAAAAATGGGTAGCTTCAGATACTTGGGTATAATATAGGCTCAAAAAGGGCATCGCTGAAAGAAATGGGTAGCTTCAGACGGTGTATAATACCTAGGCTCTAAAAAGGGCATCGCTGAAAAGGAAATGGGTAGCCATTCCAGACGGTGTATAATATAGGCTCTAAAGGGCATGCGCTGAAAATGGAGTAGCTTCAGACGGTGTATAGCCTTATAGGCTCTATAGGGCATCACTGAAAATGGGTAGCTTCAGACGGATTGTGGCATAATATATGCTCTAAAAGGCATTGCTGAAAAATGGGTAGCTTCAGATGGTGTATAGAATAGGCTCTAAAGGGCATTGCTGAACATGGGTAGCTTCAGATGGTGTATAGAATGTAGAGATACCATCATATTTCGGTGCAAGGCAGCTTCCACGCGACAGGCTGTCCAAGACATTAAGAGCTGTAAACTTTCCAGGTGCTGTAAACCCCACGGAGAATAGGGTGAAGGGATTTAGAATGAAATACCACCCATGAGATCTTGCGTAAATTTTTGGACAGCAGTCTAAAATACCGAAAGGCTTAACCAGACATTTAATCACATGGTTGTAGCTACTAAGACCAAATCCAATACTATATAATGCAGCAACAGAATAAATATTGCTTTTTATGACGTAGCTTATTGACTGATCGGCTGTTATCGGAGCAGCAAACCTTCTCTCCAATGTTGATTTCTATCAAAATCATTTTTTATCTCACGGAAAAATCAATTTTTAGTTCTCAAAATTATATTCTTTTAATTTTTATGAATTAATGTGGAAACTCATTCTGTTTTGACATTTTACCCGCTCCAACTTACAATCATACATTACACTCACTTTTATTTCCATCAATCAAAAGGAAAAAACCATATAATAGCTTTTATATATCAAGGAAGGAGGATATATCACATGATTTGTACAAAAGCGAACGGCACAGCGACTCCTTTTTGTATCATTTTGTATTGATACTGATGTAGAAGCCGCATGGCAACAGAGTGGCCAGGGGAGAATGACAGACTGTAGAGAGTTAATGGATAGAAAGACAGAAAGGAAGTTTGAGACAGAAAGAAAGAGGTAAAAGAGAGGGAGAGGAAGAAAGAGAGCGAGCGAGCGAGAGAGACAGAGACAGAGACACACACAGAGAGAGAGAGAGAGAGAGAGAGAGAGAAAGATAGACAGATTCAGAGAGAGACAGAGAGAGAGAGAGAGAAAGAGGGAGACAGACAGACAGACAGACAGACAGACAGACAGACAGACAGACAGACAGACAGACAGACAGACACAGAGAGAGAGAGAGAGAGAGAGAGAACTAACAATGGATAGGGAAATATCAAGTTCAATATCAATAACATATTCAAAATATGACACTATCCATCGTGCATAAAAGTCCCCTAATACTAGCGAGATAGAAGTTGAGTTCCCTACATCTGCCCAGATCTGCCTTTACTTTTGTAAGAGGCAGGTGGATTGTCCTTGGCTTCATTCATGTTTGATAACACTTTCGATACTAGCGAAAATTTAAAGAAAAATATATATAAAATTACATCCAAGCAAATCGAAAGGCGTTGTCAATCTTAACATTAAGGTTCATTAATTTTCATCTGCCTCTTGGTTAAGCTTCGGCTAACTGAAGCCAAAACGAGTTTTACACTAATCTACATTAATCTAAAAGTTTCCGTGTTTGCTATTGTCATAAGTTATATTTTTGTTCCCATTTTATTATCATGATTGCAATATAATTTCTTATTTTTACCACTTCGAATGATGCTTTCTCTTTTTCATATTATGCGCTAATTTAAGAGTTTTGTTCCTGTGAAGGTTGCTTTTGCTTAGCCTCTCACATTATTATATTTCTTGAATCAAAACAGTTTGGTGTGGCACTTCGCGCTAAATATATATGTTTATTTCTTTGGTCAAAATAAAACTGTTTTACAATTTGAAAATTCACTGATCTTTCTTTGTTTTTCAACAGTAGTTTATAGACAGTTGCGTTCAAATCATTGCACCTTGCAGATTTCCCTTGTACAAACAGTTCAGTTCTGTAGGTAAATAAATAAAACACAGACAGGTGTATGTTTATGAATGCACATGTTTGCGGTAAAAACATTTTGTTTTATTACGTTATTTCTGATCATTCAAGAACAGTTGTTCTAAATGTCTCTAAAACTGTCAGGTTAGCAATGTCGGTCAGAAGCTAACCTACCAGCTCCGAGCTCCTACAACAGCAACTTTATCGAGCAAATATGGGTTCAACTTCAAACCAGTTAAAATTGAACTAGTTATTATACCTATACAGCTATTAATAAGCATTTCATTTAACCTAATCGTAAGAATTCTGTAACTTGGCACTAGGCTAACGCAAGTGTGAGGTAAACTTTTTTACGTGCTATGTCATAAAGTAATAGTTGTTGAGAAAAGGCAAGATGTTACTTTGTACAAGAAACCTATAGATACTGCTCAACCAGTTAATAGTTTATCCTTAGTCACTAGCAATATTGTGCTGAGTGTGAAATAAAATTAGAAAAACCAAAGCCAGTCTATTATAAAGAAATAATTCAAGTGAATATGGATGTCAAATTTTCCACATTAAAATTTAATCCGTATAATATTAGTTTATGATTTTTTGTTCACCAGCAACCTTGCGAGACATTGAACAAACAAAGAAAAGGTCAATATGAAATATAACGGTTTTTTTTTCAGTACTCGTTCTTTTAGTTTTCTAAAAAAAGTTTTCAAATCCGAGGAAGAAGACAATGCACCAGTGAAGAGAATTTAGTCTGTACGGCTGGTTTTGCGGCATTGACATCCCATTCACCACTGATAAGTATTTCACCTACTATACACTGGACTATGAACCCTTACTTTTCCTGTCTGAACTTTTTTATCCCTTATTGTAAGTGTTTTAGTGAAACGGGACAATTTTGTGTGAGAACCATATTTCGCTATACTACTCTTTCCTCTCCCTGTTGACGGAGGTAAGGTTTTGGGCTCACAGCTATTTTCCTACTGTGCCTCTTTTTTACCTGTTCCCTGCACAGTGTCCTAAAAACTGTCTAAGAATGTCCTCGTGTTGTTGTGGTGTGTCTATAACATTTCAGTTTTCAGTTCTTTTGTTTTTTGCTCAATTTTTTTCCTCCTGGTGAGGTAAAGTGCCATTCTCTAGCTTGTACCATAATTGTGCTCTCTGGTGTAAATAAAGGTTAAATCATAATAGTGCAATCTGGTGTAAATAAAGGTTGTATTATGATGGTGCAATCTGGTGTATATAAAGGTTGTATCATGATGGTGCAATCTGGTGTAAATAAAGGTTGTATCATAAAGGGGCTGTCTGGTGTAAATAAAGGTTATATTATAATGGTGTTGTCTGGTGTAAAAAAAAAGGTTATACCATAAAGGTGATGTCTGATGTAAATAAAGGTTATATCATAATAGTGCTGTCGGGTGTGAATATAGCTTGTATCATAATGGTACTGTCTGGTGTAAATAAATGTTGTATCATTATGGTGCTGTCTGGTGTAAATATAGGTTGTGTCATTGTGGTGCTGTCTGGTGTAAATAAAGGTTGTGTCATTGTGGTGCTGTCTGGTGTAAATAAAGGTTGTATCATTATGGTACTGTCTGGTGTAAATAAAGGTTGTGTCATTATGGTGCTGTCTGGTGTAAATATAGGTTGTGTCATTGTGGTGCTGTCTGGTGTAAATAAAGGTTGTATCATTATGGTACTGTCTGGTGTAAATAAAGGTTGTATCATAATGGTACTGTCTGGTGTAAATAAAGGTTGTATCATAATGGTACTGTCTGGTGTAAATATAGGTTGTGTCATTGTGGTGCTGTCTGGTGTAAATAAAGGTTGTATCATAATGGTACTGTCTGGTGTAAATAAATGTTGTATCATTATGGTGCTGTCTGGTGTAAATATAGGTTGTGTCATTGTGGTGCTGTCTGGTGTAAATAAAGGTTGTATCATAATGGTACTGTCTGGTGTAAATATGACTTGTATCATTATGGCGCTGTATGGTGTAAATAAAGTTTGTATCATAATGATGTTGTCAGATGTTAGTTAAACTGTACTCGTACCATAATGGTGCTGTCTGGGATAAGTAAAGGTTGTACCGTAATGGTGCTGTCTGCTGTTCGTAAAGTTTTTATTGTATTGATGCTGTCTAATGTTAGTTAAGCGCTTGCATCATATCGATGTCACAACTGACACACACACACAGTGAGAAGAGATTGAGCTATTATCGATGTCACAACTGACACACACACAGTGAGAAGAGATTGAGCTATTATCGATGTCACAACTGACACACACACACAGTGAGGAGAGATTGAGCTATTATCGATGTCACAACTGACACATACATACAGTGAGAAGAGATTGAGCTATTATCGATGTCACAAGTGACACACACACACACACACAGTGAGAAGAGATTGAGCTATTATCGATGTCACAACTGACACACACACAGTGAGAAGACAATGATTTATTTTCGATGTCACAAGTGACACACACACACAGTGAGAAGAGACTGAGCTATTATCGATGTCACAACTGACACACACACACAGTGAGAAGAGATTGAGCTATTATCGATGTCACAAGTGACACACACACAGTGAGAAGACATTGATTTATTATCGATGTCACAAGTGACACACACACACACAGTGAGAAGAGACTGAGCTATTATCGATGTCACAAGTGACACACACACACAGTGAGAAGACATTGATTTATTTTCGATGTCACAAGTGACACACACACACACAGTGAGAAGAGACTGAGCTATTATCGATGTCACAACTGACACACACACACAGTGAGAAGAGATTGAACTATTATCGATGTCACAAGTGACACACACACACACACAGTGAGAAGAGACTGAGCTATTATCGATGTCACAACTGACACACATACAGTGAGAAGAGATTGAGCTATTATCGATGTCACAACTGACACACACACACACACAGTGAGAAGAGATTGAGCTATTATCGATGTCACAACTGACACACACACACACACAGTGAGAAGAGACCGAGCTATTATCGATGTCACAAGTGACACACACACACAGTGAGAAGAGATTGAGCTATTATCGATGTCACAAGTGACACACACACACACAGTGAGAAGAGATTGAGCTATTATCGATGCCACAAGTGACACACACACACACACAGTGAGAAGAGACTGAGCTATTATCGATGTCACAACTGACACACACACACAGTGAGAAGAGATTGAGCTATTATCGATGTCACAACTGACACACACACACACAGAGTGAGAAGAGATTGAGCTATTATCGATGTCACAACTGACACACACACACACAGTGAGAAGAGATTGAGCTATTATCGATGTCACAAATGACACACACACACACACACACAGTGAGAAGAGACCGAGCTATTATCGATGTCACAAGTGACACACACACAGTGAGAAGAGATTGAGCTATTATCGATGTCACAACTGACACACATACAGTGAGAAGAGATTGAGCTATTATCGATGTCACAACTGACACACACGCACACAGTGAGGAGAGATTGAGCTATTATCGATGTCACAACTGACACATACATACAGTGAGAAGAGATTGAGCTATTATCGATGTCACAAGTGACACACACACACACAGTGAGAAGAGACTGAGCTATTATCGATGTCACAACTGACACACACACACGGTGAGAAGAGATTGAGCTATTATCGATGTCACAACTGACACACACACAGTGAGAAGAGATTGAGCTATTATCGATGTCACAACTGACACACACACAGTGAGAAGAGATTGAGCTATTATCGATGTCACAACTGACACACACACACAGTGAGAAGAGATTGAGCTATTATCGATGTCACAACTGACACACACACACAGTGAGAAGAGATTGAGCTATTATCGATATCACAACTGACACACACACAGTGAGAAGAGATTGAGCTATTATCGATGTCACAACTGACACACACACACACACAGTGAGAAGACATTGATTTATTATCGATGTCACAAGTGACACACACACACAGTGAGAAGAGATTGAGCTATTATCGATGTCACAACTGACACACACACAGTGAGAAGAGATTGAGCTATTATCGATGTCACAACTGACACACACACACACACAGTGAGAAGACATTGATTTATTATCGATGTCACAACTGACACACACACACAGTGAGAAGAGATTGAGCTATTATCGATGTCATAACTGACACACACACAGTGAGAAGAGATTGAGCTATTATCGATGTCACAACTGACACACACACACACAGTGAGAAGACATTGATTTATTATCGATGTCACAACTGACACATACACACAGTGAGAAGAGACTGAGCTATTATCGATGTCACAACTGACACACATAGTATTTTTTGAATTATCAAAAACTGATGAAAATCATCTAATAATTTCATAGTAATTGATTTTGATAGCGCGTAAGAAAGAGAAATCTCTTTCAGCAGAGACCGTCAACTCAACTGATGGAGAACTGGGGTGTGGCGCAACAGGTCTGCACAGTTTGAGATCTATTTACCGGCCGTCACCACCCTTAGATTTCAACCTTGGTCAAGTCTAGAACGTGTAGCTTTTATTCAAACTTACTTTTACTTACTGCCCTTTTTGCCGTAGGCAATTAGGGCAGCAACAAACTCCTTCCATTGCTGACGGTCCTGAGCCAGCATCCTCAAGGTGCCCCATGAATGTCCCATGGCTGCTGCCTCTGCCTCCACTGTCCTTCTCCAGGTGGTTTTCGGTCGCCCGCGTTTCCTGTGTCCCTCTGGCCTCCATTGAACGGCTACTCGAGGGATGGCATCTTGTTCCTTGCGGAGTACGTGACCTATCCACCTCCACCTCCTCCGGATAATGATTGTCTCCATTGTCTCTTGTCTCTTTTATTCAAAGTTTGACTTTATTTTGGTTCATCTGTTTTGTTTTTTTTTAGTAAAAGTTGGTGGAATGCTGTAATCTTTATTCAAAGTGATGACATGTTTCTTTTACAAACGTTGCAATATAGTGCATGTGGCCGTCTATATTGCTAATTCATCGAACTTGGATTGGTTACTCTCTCTCTCTCTCTCTCTCTCTCTCTCTCTCTCTCTCTCTCTCTCTCTCTCTCTCTCTCTCTCTCTATCTATCTCTCTTTTTCTCTCTCTCATTATGGTATCCATTATAGAGGTACATCAGATGTTGAGAGCTAGAACTCCCTTCTCCAGCCTCCCAAACAAGCAACCGAAAATGTAAGTTTTAACTTCCTAATTTTAAGCTGTGGGCACCCAGTTTGAAGCGTACCAAGAACTATTTTTTTTGTTTTGTTTTATGTCATCATAACCTTTTTATTTCAGAGGGAATTTATTACGAGATCGTCACACCCCGCAGTCTTCCATATTAAAAATTTCCCTTACTCCTTTTTTACTTGCCGATGAGCTCAACCACTGAAAAATGCTGGCAGGTTAAGATGTTTAGAAAAAGAAACGTAATGTCACCGTTTACTTGGTTAATCATGTCGTGTAGGATATAATTGTTCTGCTCTCTCTCTCTCTTTCTCTCTCTCTCTCTCTCTCTCTCTCTCTCTCTCTCTCTCTCTCTCTCTCTCTCTCTCTCTCTCTCTCTATCTATCTATCTATCTATCTATTTACCTATCTTTCTATCTATCTATCTATCTGTCTATTTATCTATCTCTCTCTCTTTCTCTCTATCTATCTATCTATCTGCCTATCTATCTATCTCTCTCTGTCTCTCTCTCTTTCTCCCTCATTTTTTTTCATGATTGTCTTTCAAGCATGTCCCGCACGATTTTCCCCCCCCCCCCCCCCCCCCCAATCTTCTTTCCAAAGTAGGCTGTCTGCCATTTGTGGCAGTAGGACAACAGTTCCAGGCCAATGATTGTTTTATAGACTTTCTTCTGCTGTTGCTTAAGGTTGTCTGATGAATACCAAAAACGATAAGACTGCATGACTGTGTTGTGGTCGGGCACACACTGTCTTTCGATCATCATAGAATTATTTGACTGTGTAGCACGGATTCTGGAGGTGACACGCACTTTCTTTTTGGTTAAATATCAATTTATATTCTGTTAAAAATTTTCGATCATTTTGGTGTGGACGGCTGTATCAAACAAATCAAACTCCACTTTTGCAGATTACGGTTTGTAATTGTGAGAAAAGAAGCTCTGCACGTGAACAATAAACACGGTTTTAGGTGGACATTTTTAATTCAAAATTGCCATGAGTTAAGGGAAGTGACTTATTCTATAGTTATTAGAGGTTGATGGCATTTGCACTGTGCTGATGGCTTCAAATCTTAAAATGTTTCTCCATAACTGTTTCGTTGTTCATCTTTGGAAGGATGTCAACTGAGAGGTTTAAAGGTTTTCAATCCCAGCTTATCGTTCAACTAGTGGGGTGTTGGAGAATAACTGGCGCCTCTTGTCTCCTCTCCATCTCTTTCTAAAAAAGAATATTTCTTTTATTGTGACTAATTATGTTGACTGCTTTTGGGTCTGTTCTGAAGGACAGTCGGCTTAGTCTAAAGCTGTTTTTCCCCCACTGTAATGAGCATCTTTTGGTGACCGCAGTTCTTCATTAACCTTTTAAATTCCCTTTTATTGTGTCATGTTTATCATAATTCTCATTCCCATTTTGCCTTCAGTTCCAGGGAGTTTCCAGTCTTTTATCCCCTTAAGCATATCCTGTTCAGGTCCAAATTACGCCATGCTTAAATCAACGATGTAGATGAGATTTCCAGCATACTTTTCCATAGTTATGTGGATGTTGTCATTGGATATCTTTTAACATTATTTTATTGTCCATTTTTTACCAGTTTTGTCGTGATTGCTGTTTCTTAAATTAAAGTTCTTCAAAATTTATTGAAACTTCAGTCGCCTGTTTTTCCTTCTAATAGTCTCCTGACGTGTAGCAAAGCTATAAACGTGATTTGAGTTGACTGTGACAGATTACACGGAAACCACATTTTTTCACTTACTGTCTCTTAGAAATTCTCAAATCTGAGTAAAAATGACAGTGTAGTGTGCCATCCTTCTTTCCCTACCAACTGTATGATCTAGTGAAAGAACTGACGAGCCATGCTTTCGGCATTCACGTTTAACTCGGTGGAAATTATCGTTGTCTCTCTTTCTCTGTGTGCCTATTTGTGTATCTATCTCCGTCTCTCTTGTATCTCTCTCTTTGTCTCTCTCTGTATCTATATACTTATCCATCTATCTTTCTATCTATCTATCTATCTATCTATCTATTTATTTATTTATCTATCTATTTATCTTCTCTCTCTAACCTTCTTTTTCTCTCTGTCTTTGTGCCTTTCTCTCTCTCTCTCTCTCTCTCTCTCTCTCTCTCTCTCTCTCTCTCTCTCTCTCTCTCTCTCTCTCTCTCTCTCTCTCTCTCTCTTTTCCTTTTCCTTACTCGTTTTCTCTGTATCTCTATCTGTCTATCTGTCATGCTGTCTGTCTACTGGTTTCTCTTTCTCTTTGTCTTCTTTCCCATCTCTTCACTGTAAATCATTACAACTAAATCTTCTCTCGTTTCCTTCCCCACTCTTGCCCAGACTGACCATGCGGCTTCCCTCCCTCCTGGTGCTGGTGATGAGTGGACCTGCCACCCTCTTTCTCACTCTCTCAGTTCAGGCACAGTCGCCGAGCGATGACCTCTATAACTTTAATGGTGAGAAAACAAAGCACTTCTAAGGTCCAGTCAGTTATAGTCAGTTATCACTTGGCTTTAAAATAAATGTTTACACGTGATCGAGCAGAATAAAAAATAGTTCCAATACCGGTACCATTCTTGATTTCATCACTGCCACAGGCTACCTGTCACTTCAAAATAATGTGCTTCAGGTAAATTGGGAAGAAATTGGTAATTAGGCATGGTTAAATCTTGCAAGTTTAACCAAAGCACTTGCCTAACAAAATTTGGAAAACAAATAAAGATGAAAATGATTATAAGTTTACTGTCTTAATATCATTTATAATTGGATAATTTTATTTCTATATTGCTCGAACCTTCGAGGCCATCTGTACATTTATTAGAGACTGACCAAATTTTTCACTTATTTCGCTGGATCCATTCAGAGTTATGAACCGTGACCATTTGTCGATCAGACCATAGAGTTCATAGTCAAACAGTCTCGCCCCCGAAATAACATCAGCTGCTCATTTCAGTTCTGTAATTCCGAGTTTGTTTTGGACGTTGAAGGCTGCTACAATTTGTGTTTTTGCCCTGCGTTCACCATTATTGTAGGTACCCCAGTGCGCTCTCTCTCTCTCTCTCTCTCTCTCTCTCTCTCTCTCTCTCTCTCTCTCTCTCTCTCTCTCTCTCTCTCTCTCCCTCTCTCTCTCTCTCTCTCTCTCTCTTCTCTCTCTCTTTCTCTTTCTCTCTCTCTTTCTCTTTCTCTCTCTCTTTCTCTCTCGCTCTCTCTCTCTCTTTCTTTCTCTCTTTCTTTATCTCTCTCTATCTCTCTCTTTCTTTATCTCTCCCTTTCTCCCTCTTCTCTCTCTCCTTCTCTCTCTCCTTCTCTCTTCTCTCTCACTCTCTCTCTCTATCTATCTTTCTATCTACCTATCTATCTATCTATCTATCTATCTCTCTCCCCCCTCCCTCCACAGACTACAAGGATCACCCGTGCAACCGAGTATGTGAGGACAACGCTCCACCCAGACTGTGCCTGTACAAGTGGGTGGTGGAGAGCTACTGGACGCTGTCCAAGGCCTGTCTCAACTGTCCCTTCAACCAATCAGACTGCTTCAGGCCACACTGTGTAGCCACAGATGGCGTACACCGGGGTATCGTGACGGTTAACCGCGGGTTACCTGGACCAGCTGTGGAGGTGACGCTTCTCCTCATTAAGACTGTCCTCTGGAGTTAAAAAAAATAATAATTTTATACTCAAGTTGGGGCAAAAGAAGCTCCTAGAGAAGTGCCACTATCAGACAGGTTACAGTGTAGTTAGCCTCTCCGGTTAATATCCTTTAGTCTCAGTTAGCACTTTGATAGGGAAGTTCGTAATAGCATCTTCCATCATTACTCTCTTTATCTATGAAGCAATACCCAAAATCTTGTGACGCAAGATTTCTTGAAGGAAACATAAGAAGGTGTGATCCTGTGAGGACAGAGAAGAGTCAGATTGCGTAACTCGTTGATTAATGATAACTGAAAAAGAAGCTGTCTGATGAGTGTATCCATGATTAAAAAATAGAATCTACAGATGACGAGCAGAAGTAAAACCGTTGGTTATTACTGACTAGAAATGGCCACGCACAAAGCTCAAGAGTGGCATCACACAATTATTACTGCTGGTGTTTAAAATCAAAGATGTCAATAAACAACTATCGGCCTAAGTTCAGCTGGGTCCACTACTCTCATTCCACGGGCAGGTATCTGTCACAAAACTGACTTGAAAAAAAGAATTTCTAAAACTTACAGAGAAGAAATTTGGCGATAGATAACGCCAGAAATTATTTAAAAAAAAAAAAAAAGATATCATACGTTCACTGAGTGTGGAAAAATAGAACTTATCAACAGATTATTAATATTTGTTGTAAGTTTTCTAACGGACACAATGGATCAACTTTTTTTTATTCTATCAATGTTGTATCGGTCTCAGGTGTGTGAAGGAGACGCAATCGAGGTCAAAGTGTACAATGAACTGATCAACTCGGAGGGCACCTCCATCCACTGGCACGGTCTGCTCCAGAAGGGGACTCCACACATGGACGGGACGAGCCTGGTCACACAGTGTCCCATCACCGCCCGGTCATCCTTCACATACAGGTGAGTCTGGTCACAGTGTCCCATTACTGCCCGGTCATCCTTCACATACAGGTGAGCCTGGTCACACGGTGTCCCATCACCGCCCGGTCATCTTTCACATACAGGTGAGCCTGGTCACACGGTGTCCCATCACCGCCCGGTCGTCCTTCACATACAGGTGAGCCTGGTCACACGGTGTCCCATCACCGCCCGGTCGTCCTTCACATACAGGTGAGCCTTCCGGCTTCACACAGTGTCCCATCACCGCCCGGTCAGTGTCCTTCACATACAGGGTGAGCCTGGTCGCCACATGGTGTCCCATCACCGCCCGGTCGTCCTTCACATACAGGTGCGAGCCTGGTCCTGCCACGGTGTCCCATCACCGCCCGGTCGTCTTTCACATGACAGGGTGAGCCTGGTCACACGGTGTCCCATCACCGCCCTCGGTCGTCCTTCACATACAGGTGAGCCTGGGTCACAGTGTCCCATTACCGCCCGGTCGTCCTTCACATACAGGTGAGCCTGGTCACACGGTGTCCCATCACCGCCCGGTCATCCTTTACATACAGGTGAGCTTGGTCACACAGTGTCCCATCCCCGCCCGGTCATCCTTCATGTACAGGTACTAGCCTTGGCTCACACAGTGTCCCATCACCGCCCGGTCGTCCTTCAGGCAAGTACAGGTGAGTTCCCGGCTCAGCACGGGTGTCCCATCACCGCCCGGTCGTCCTTCAGGTACAGGTGAGTCTGGTCACACGGTGTCCCATCACCGCCCGGTAGTCGTACACATACAGGTGGGCCTGGTCACACGGTGTCCCATCACCGCCCGGTCGTCTTTCTTTTGCCATACACAGGGTGAGCTCTGGTCACACGGTGTCCCATCACTTCCCGCCCGGTCGTCCTTCACATACAGGTGAGCCTGGTCACAGTGTCCCATTACTGCCCGGTCATCCTTCACATACAGGTGAGCTTGGTCACACGGTGTCCCATCACCGCCCGGTCATCCTTTACATACAGGTGAGCTTGGTCACACAGTGTCCCATCCCCGCCCGGTCATCCTTCATGTACAGGTGAGCCTGGTCACACAGTGTCCCATCACCGCCCTGTCCTCCTTCAGGTACAGGTGAGTCTGGTCACACAGTATCCCATCAGCACCCTGTCTTCCTTCACGTGCAAGA
>JAWDGP010007528.1:0-59756 GCA_033675545.1 Elysia crispata | reverse complement strand
AACCAGAAAGAGATAGAACAAAAAGTAACACACAGTTACAGAGGAAGAATTATTAATATACTGATTTTGATACGGACACTTTAAATAAAAAAAGAAATATTCTAAAATGAGATAAGAGGCACACAATTGAGCGAGAGAGATAGAAAGCTATTGAGAGAGAGAGAGAGAGAGAGAGAGAGAGAGAGAGAGTCTGTGAAAGCGTGGAAGGAAAATAACCCGAAAAAAGACTGAAATATGGACACACATGTAAAGAGAAAGAGTGAGCTATAAAGAGAGAGAGAGAGAGAGAGAGAGAGAGAGAGAGAGAGAGAGAGAGAGAGAGAGAGAGAGAGAGAGAGACAGAGACAGAGAGAGAGAGAGAGAGAAAGCAAAAAAGGATAAAGAATAAGTGACTTGCAGTTATATACAAAGAATGAGTAATATGCTAATATAGACATGGATACAACGACGAACAAACGATTCTTTAATGAAAGAAGACGGGCAATCCAGGAAGAGAGAGAGAGAGAGAGAGAGAGAGAGAGAGAGAGACAGAGACAGAGACAGAGAGAGAGAGACAGAGAGAGAGACAGACAGACACAGACAGACAGACAGACAGACAAACATACAGACAGAAAGAGACAGAGACAGAGATGTAGGAATAGAGAGAGTAATAGAGATACTGAAAATTTGAAAGTGGAAAACCAAAAAGAGAAGAAAGAAAAAGCACACGAGTTAATCACTGAGCAAGCGCATTAACTCTTTACATACGTGTAGGTATCTAATATGGTCTTACGTTTAGAAGGAAAATTACTGGTGAACTGCAAAATCAAAGACAACTCATGTATAAAAAGTATTAATCCAAAAAAGATACAAAATGCGTCTTAAACGTATGCCTGTGTCGTAAATCATATTTAATCAAACAATAAAGTTGTGTAATACGCATGGATGTTTATGGTATAAGAAGAAAAACTATCAAACAAATTTAATATAACGATATCAATCGTGATTTACAAAGACAAGAAACTGTTCGGGGAAAGTGATTAGTATTATGTAGGCCAGTTGTAGCCACCAGGGACGGTAGTTGTAGTAGTTGTAGTTGTAGGAGTTCTTATTGTAGTTGTAGTTGTAGTTGTAGTTGTAGTTGTAGTTGTAGTAGTTGTAGTTGTAGTTGTAGTAGTTGTAGTTGTAGTTGTAGTAGTTTTAGTTGTAGTTGTAGTTGTAGTTGTAGTAGTTGTAGTTGTAGTTGTAGTAGTTGTAGTTGTAGTTGTAGTAGTTGTATTTGTAGTTGTATTTGTAGTTGTAGTTGTAGTTGTAGTAGTTGTAGTTGTAGTAGTTGTAGTTGTAGTTGTAGTTGTTGTAGTTGTAGTTGTAGTTGTTGTAGTTGTAGTTGTAGTTGTAGTTGTAGTTGTAGTTGTAGTTGTAGTTGTAGTTGTTGTAGTTGTAGTTGTAGTTGTAGTTGTAGTTGTAGTTGTAGTAGTTGTAGTTGTAGTTGTAGTTGTAGTTGTTGTAGTTGTAGTTGTAGTTGTTGTAGTTGTAGTTGTAGTTGTAGTTGTTGTAGTTGTAGTTGTAGTTGTAGTTGTTGTAGTTGTAGTTGTAGTTGTTGTTGTAGTTGTAGTTGTAGTTGTAGTTGTAGTTGTAGTTGTAGTTGTAGTTGTAGTTGTTGTAGTTGTAGTTGTAGTTGTAGTTGTAGTTGTTGTAGTTGTAGTTGTAGTTGTAGTTGTAGTTGTAGTTGTAGTTGTAGTTGTAGTTGTAGTTGTAGTTGTAGTTGTAGTTGTTGTAGTTGTAGTTGTAGTTGTAGTTGTTGTAGTTGTAGTTGTAGTTGTAGTTGTAGTTGTAGTTGTAGTTGTAGTTGTAGTTGTAGTAGTAGTTGTAGTTGTTGTAGTTGTAGTTGTAGTTGTAGTAGTTGTAGTTGTAGTTGTAGTTGTTGTAGTTGTAGTTGTAGTTGTTGTAGTTGTAGTTGTAGTTGTTGTAGTTGTAGTTGTAGTTGTAGTTGTAGTTGTAGTAGTTGTAGTTGTAGTTGTTGTAGTTGTAGTTGTAGTTGTAGTTGTAGTTGTAGTTGTAGTTGTTGTAGTTGTAGTTGTAGTTGTTGTAGTTGTAGTTGTAGTTGTAGTTGTTGTAGTTGTAGTTGTAGTTGTTGTAGTTGTAGTTGTAGTTGTAGTTGTAGTTGTTGTAGTTGTAGTTGTAGTTGTAGTTGTAGTTGTTGTAGTTGTAGTTGTAGTTGTTGTAGTTGTAGTTGTAGTTGTTGTAGTTGTAGTTGTAGTTGTAGTTGTTGTAGTTGTAGTTGTAGTTGTAGTTGTTGTAGTTGTAGTTGTAGTTGTAGTTGTTGTAGTTGTAGTTGTAGTTGTAGTTGTAGTTGTAGTTGTAGTTGTAGTTGTAGTTGTAGTTGTAGTTGTAGTTGTAGTTGTAGTTGTAGTTGTAGTTGTTGTAGTTGTAGTTGTTGTAGTTGTAGTTGTAGTTGTAGTTGTTGTAGTTGTAGTTGTAGTTGTAGTTGTTGTAGTTGTAGTTGTAGTAGTTGTAGTTGTAGTTGTAGTTGTAGTTGTAGTTGTAGTTGTAGTTGTAGTAGTTGTAGTTGTTGTAGTTGTAGTTGTAGTTGTAGTTGTTGTAGTTGTAGTTGTAGTTGTTGTAGTTGTAGTTGTAGTTGTAGTTGTAGTTGTTGTAGTTGTAGTTGTAGTTGTTGTAGTTGTAGTTGTAGTTGTAGTTGTTGTAGTTGTAGTTGTAGTTGTTGTAGTTGTAGTTGTAGTTGTAGTTGTAGTTGTAGTTGTAGTTGTAGTTGTAGTTGTTGTAGTTGTAGTTGTAGTTGTAGTTGTAGTTGTAGTTGTAGTTGTAGTTGTTGTAGTTGTAGTTGTAGTTGTAGTTGTTGTAGTTGTAGTAGTTGTAGTTGTTGTAGTTGTAGTAGTTGTAGTTGTTGTAGTTGTAGTTGTAGTTGTTGTAGTTGTAGTTGTAGTTGTAGTTGTTGTAGTTGTAGTTGTAGTTGTAGTTGTTGTAGTTGTAGTTGTAGTTGTAGTTGTTGTAGTTGTAGTTGTAGTTGTAGTTGTAGTTGTTGTTGTAGTTGTTGTAGTTGTAGTTGTAGTTGTTGTAGTTGTAGTTGTAGTTGTTGTAGTTGTAGTTGTAGTTGTAGTTGTTGTAGTTGTAGTTGTAGTTGTTGTAGTTGTAGTTGTAGTTGTAGTTGTAGTTGTAGTTGTAGTTGTAGTTGTAGTTGTAGTTGTAGTTGTAGTTGTAGTTGTTGTAGTTGTAGTTGTAGTTGTAGTTGTTGTAGTTGTAGTTGTAGTTGTTGTAGTTGTAGTTGTAGTTGTAGTTGTTGTAATTGTAGTTGTAGTTGTTGTAGTTGTAGTAGTTGTAGTTGTTGTAGTTGTAGTAGTTGTAGTTGTTGTAGTTGTAGTAGTTGTAGTTGTAGTTGTAGTTGTTGTAGTTGTAGTTGTAGTTGTAGTTGTTGTAGTTGTAGTTGTAGTTGTAGTTGTTGTAGTTGTAGTTGTAGTTGTTGTAGTTGTAGTTGTAGTTGTAGTTGTTGTAGTTGTAGTTGTTGTAGTGGTTGTAGTTGTAGTTGTAGTTGTAGTTGTAGTTGTAGTTGTTGTAGTTGTAGTTGTAGTTGTAGTTGTTGTAGTTGTAGTTGTAGTTGTAGTTGTAGTTGTAGTTGTAGTTGTAGTTGTTGTAGTTGTAGTTGTAGTTGTAGTTGTTGTAGTTGTAGTTGTAGTTGTTGTAGTTGTAGTTGTAGTTGTAGTTGTAGTTGTAGTTTTAGTTGTAGTTGTAGTTGTTGTAGTTGTAGTTGTAGTTGTAGTTGTAGTTGTTGTAGTTGTAGTTGTAGTTGTAGTTGTTATAGTTGTAGTTGTAGTTGTAGTTGTTGTAGTTGTAGTTGTAGTTGTAGTTGTTGTAGTTGTAGTTGTAGTTGTTGTAGTTGTAGTTGTAGTTGTAGTTGTAGTTGTTGTAGTTGTAGTTGTAGTTGTAGTTGTAGTTGTAGTTGTAGTTGTTGTAGTTGTAGTTGTAGTTGTAGTTGTTGTAGTTGTAGTTGTAGTTGTAGTTGTTGTAGTTGTAGTTGTAGTTGTAGTTGTTGTAGTTGTAGTTGTTGTAGTTGTAGTTGTAGTTGTAGTTGTAGTTGTAGTTGTAGTTGTAGTTGTTGTAGTTGTAGTTGTAGTTGTAGTTGTTGTAGTTGTAGTTGTAGTTGTAGGTTTGTAGTTGTAGTTGTAGGTGTTGTAGTTGTTGTTGTAAATGTAGTTGTTGTAGTTGTAGTTGTAGTTGTAGTTGTTGTAGTTGTAGTTGTAGTTGTAGTTGTTGTAGTTGTAGTTGTAGTTGTTGTAGTTGTAGTTGTAGTTGTAGTTGTAGTTGTTGTAGTTGTAGTTGTAGTTGTAGTTGTAGTTGTAGTTGTAGTTGTAGTTGTAGTTGTTGTAGTTGTAGTTGTAGTTGTAGTTGTTGTAGTTGTAGTTGTAGTTGTAGTTGTTGTAGTTGTAGTTGTAGTTGTAGTTGTTGTAGTTGTAGTTGTAGTTGTTGTAGTTGTAGTTGTAGTTGTAGTTGTAGTTGTAGTTGTAGTTGTAGTTGTAGTTGTAGTTGTTGTAGTTGTAGTTGTAGTTGTAGTTGTTGTAGTTGTAGTTGTAGTTGTAGTTGTTGTAGTTGTAGTTGTAGTTGTAGTTGTTGTAGTTGTAGTTGTTGTAGTTGTAGTTGTAGTTGTAGTTGTTGTAGTTGTAGTTGTAGTTGTAGTTGTTGTAGTTGTAGTTGTAGTTGTTGTAGTTGTAGTTGTAGTTGTAGTTGTAGTTGTTGTAGTTGTAGTTGTAGTTGTTGTAGTTGTAGTTGTAGTTGTAGTTGTTGTAGTTGTAGTAGTTGTAGTTGTTGTAGTTGTAGTTGTTGTAGTTGTAGTTGTAGTTGTAGTTGTAGTTGTAGTTGTAGTTGTTGTAGTTGTAGTTGTAGTTGTAGTTGTTGTAGTTGTAGTTGTAGTTGTAGTTGTTGTAGTTGTAGTTGTAGTTGTAGTTGTTGTAGTTGTAGTTGTAGTTGTTGTAGTTGTAGTTGTTGTAGTTGTAGTTGTAGTTGTAGTTGTTGTAGTTGTTGTAGTTGTAGTTGTAGTTGTTGTAGTTGTAGTTGTAGTTGTAGTTGTTGTAGTTGTAGTTGTAGTTGTAGTTGTTGTAGTTGTAGTTGTAGATGTAGTTGTTGTAATTGTAGTTGGAGTTGTAGTTGTTGTAGTTGTAGTTGTAGTTGTTGTATTTGTAGTAGTTGTAGTTGTTGTAATTGTAGTAGTTGTAGTTGTTGTAGTTGTAGTTGTAGTTGTAGTTGTAGTTGTTGTAGTTGTAGTTGTAGTTGTAGTTGTAGTTGTAGTTGTAGTTGTTGTAGTTGTAGTTGTAGTTGTTGTAGTTGTAGTTGTAGTTGTAGTTGTTGTAGTTGTAGTTGTAGTTGTAGTTGTTGTAGTTGTAGTTGTAGTTGTAGTTGTTGTAGTTGTAGTTGTAGTTGTAGTTGTAGTTGTAGTTGTAGTTGTAGTTGTTGTAGTTGTAGTTGTAGTTGTAGTTGTTGTAGTTGTAGTTGTAGTTGTAGTTGTTGTAGTTGTAGTTGTAGTTGTAGTTGTTGTAGTTGTAGTTGTAGTTGTTGTAGTTGTAGTTGGAGTTGTAGTTGTTGTAGTTGTACATGTACTTGTACTTGTTGTTTTTGTTGTTGTACTTGTTGTAGTTGTAGTTTTACTTGTTGTAGTTGTAGTTAAAATTGTATTATTTGCAGTTGTCCTTGTACTTGTTTTAGTTGTAGTTGCACTTGTACTTCTACTTGTTATAGTTGTAGTTGAAGTTGTAGTTGTACTTGTTGTAGTAGTAGCTGTACTTACTTTAATTTTCGTTGTAGTTGTACTTATACTTGTTGTAGTTGTACTTGTTGTAGTTTTAGTTGTAGTTGTACTTGTACTTGTTGTAGTTGTAACTGAATTTGTACTTGTTGTGATCCTAGTTGTACTTCTTGTAGTTGTAGTTGTACTTGTACTTGTTGTAGTTGTAGTTGTACTTGTACTCGTTGTAGTTTTACTTGTTGTACTTGTATTTGTACTTGTAGTTGTAGCGTAGTTGTAATTTTTTGTAGTTGTAGTTGTACTTTTACTTGTTGTAGTTTTAGTTGTACTTGTACTTGTTGTATTTGTAGTCGTAGTTCCACTTGTTTGTATTTGTAATTGTACTTCTTGTAGTTGTTCTATTTTTACTTGTTGTAGTTGTAGTTGTACTTGTAGTTGTAGTTGCAGTTGTACTTGTTGTAGTTGTAGTTGTATTTGTATTTCTTGTAGTTATAGTTATACTTGTTAAAGTTGTAGTTTCCATTTGTTAGTTGTGAGTTGTACTTGTACTTTATGGAGTTGTAGTTGTACTTGTACTTGTTGTAGTTCTAGTTTTCGTTGTTGTAGTTGTAGTTGTACTTGTTGTAGTTGCAATTGTAGTTATACTTGAAGTTGTAGTTGTACTTGTCCTTGTTGTAGTTGTAGCTGAAGTTTTACTTGTACTTGTACTTTGTAGTTGTATTTGTACTTGTTTTAGTTGTAATTGTGGTACTTGTAGTTGTAGTTGTAATTGTACTTGTACTTGTAGTTGTAGTTGTAGTTGTACTTGTTGTAGTTCGTTTTGCTGTAGTTAAAGTTGTAGTTTTACTTGTCCTTGTTGTAGTTAAAGTTGAAGTTGTAGTTGTACTTTTTGTAGTTGTAGTTGTAGCTGTGAAGCATTGTTATAGTTGTATTTTTTTCTACTGCTGTAGTTGTAGTTTTACTTGTACTTGTTGTAGTAGTAGCTGTACTTACTTTAATTTTCGTTGTAGTTGTACTTATACTTGTTGTAGTTGTACTTGTTGTAGTTTTAGTTGAAGTTAATTAATTGTAGATGTAGTTGTGGATGAATCAAATGTAGCGTAGTTGTACTTGTAAATTGCTAGAAGCAGTTCTAGTTGTACTTTGTTGTAGTTATAGTTGTGCTTGTTGTACTGTTGTAGTTGTACTTGTACTTGTTGTAGTTGTAGTTGTACTTGTACTCGTTGTAGTTGCAGTTCTAGTTGTACTTGTTGTAGTTATAGTTGCTCTTGTACTTGTTGTAGTTGTAGTTGTGGTTGTACTTGTTGTAGCTTTAGTTGTACTTGTACTTGTTGTAGTTGTAGTTGTAGTTGTTTTTGCTGTAGTTGTAGTTGTAGTTGTACTTGTACTTGTTGTAGTTGTAGTTGTAGTTGTTGTTGTACTTGTTGTTGTAGTTGTACTTGTTGTGGTTTTAGTCGTAGTTGTACTTGTACTTGTTGTAGTTGTAGTTGTACTTCTTGTAGTTGTAGTTCTACTTGTACTTGTTATAGTTGTATTTGTACTTGTACTTGTTCAACTTGTTGTAAATGTAGTTTTAATTGTAGTTCTACTTGTTGTACTTGTAGTTGTAGTTGTACTTGTTGTAGTTGTAGTAGAAGTTGTACTTGTTGTAGTTGTAGTTGTAGTTGTTTTTGTTGTAGTTGTAGTTGTACTTGTACTCTTTGTAGTTATAGTTGTACTTGTCGTAGTTGTAGTTTTAATTGTAGTTGTACTTGTTGTAGTTGTAGTTGTACATTACCTTGTTGTAGTTGTAGTTTTACTAGTTGTAGTTGTACTTGTACTTGTTGTAGTTGTAGTTGTTGTTGGAGTTTTAGTTGTAGTTGTACTTGTTGTAGTTTAATTGTACTTGTTAGTAGTTGTAGTCTTACTTGTTGTAGTTGTAGTTGTACTTATACTTGTTGTAGTTGTAGTTGTACTTGTTGTATTTCTAGTTGTACTGTTGTGAAGGTAATGGTATTTCATAGAAGTTATAGTTGTTCTGAATTTGCTAGAAGTGTAGTTATATTTGTTGTAGTTATAGTTCGTTCATGTTCTTGTTACAGTTCTGAAGAAATTTTGTGACATTTATCATGGTGGAGTTGCAGTTGAACTTGTTGTAGTTGTAGTTGTGCATTTACTTGTCGTAGTAGTTACTACTGAAGTCATGTGAAATCTAATTTGTTATATATCAAATTGTATTTGTTGTAGTTGTAGTAGTATTTGCTACTTCTAGTTGTAGTTGTTGTTGTACTTGTTGTAGTTTAAGCTGTACTAACAAATTGTAGTTGTAAATGTACTTGTTGTAGTTATAGTCCAATGTTGAAGCAGTTATTGGTAATTTGTTGTAGTTGTAGCTTGTATTTGCAGTTGCCATTGTAGTTGTGAATAATTGTACTTGTTGTAGTTGTAGAAGCAGTTGTTGTTGTAGTTTTAGTTGAACTTATTTTAGTTGCAGTTGTAGTTGAACTTGTACTTGTACTTGTTGTAGTTGTAGTTGTAGTTGTACTTTTTAAAGTTGTAGTTGTAGTTGTACTTGTTGTAATTTGCACTTGCTTGTTGTAGTTGTAGTTGTAGTTGTTGTAGTTGTGATTTTAGTTGCTGTAGTAAATGAAGTTGTACTTGCAGTTATTGTAGTTGTAGTCTTACTGTTGTAGTTCTTGTAGTTGTGAAGTATACTTGTAGTTGTGGTAGTTGTAATTGCAATTGTACTTGTTGTAGTTGTAGCTGTACTTGTACTTGTTGGGTAGCCACTTTTACTTGTACATGTTGCAGTTGTAGTTTTAGTTGCAATTGTTAAAGTTGTAGTTGTACGTGTACTTGTTGTAGTTGTAATTGTATTTGTTGTAGATGTAGTTATACTTGTATTCTTGTTGTAGTTGTAATTGTACTTGTTGTAGTTGTAGTTGTACTTGTTGTAGTTGTAGTTATACTTATACTTGTTGTAGCTGTAGTTTTATTTGATGTAGTTATAGTTGTACTTGTACTTATTGTAGTTGTAGTTGTACTTGTACTTGTTGTAGTTGTACTTGTACTTGTTGTAGTTTAAGTTGCAATTGTTGTAGTTGTAGTTGTACTTCTACTTGTTGTAGTTGTACATGTACTTGTACTTGTTGTTTTTGTTGTTGTACTTGTTGTAGTTGTAGTTTTACTTGTTGTAGTTGTAGTTGTAGTTAAAATTGTATTATTTGCAGTTGTACTTGTACTTGTTTTAGTTGTAGTTGCACTTGTACTTGTTGTACTTTTAGTTGGTGTTGTAGTTGAAGTTGTAGTTGTTTGTTGTAGTAGCTGTACTTACTTTAATTTTCGTTGTAATTGTACTTATACTTTTTGTAGTTGTACTTGTTGTAGCTAGCCAGTTGTACTTGTACTTGTTGTAGTTGTGAACTGAATTTTTTACTTGTTGTGATCCTTGTTGTACTTTGTAGCGAATGTACGTGTACTTGTTGTAGTTGTAGTTGTACTTGTACTCGTTGTAGTTGTAGTTTTACTTATTGTACTTGTATTTGTACTTGTTGTAGTTGTGGTTGTACTTTTTGTAGTTGTAGTTGTACTTTTACTTGTTGTTGTTGTACTTGTAATTGTACTTGTTGTAGTCGTAGTTCCACTAGTTGTACTTTTACTTGTACTTGTTATAGTTGTATTTGTACTGTTGTTGTAATTGTAGTTGTACTTGTTGTAGTTGTAGTTGTACTTGTTGTAGTTGTAGTTGTATTTGTATTTCTTTATAGTAGTTATAGTTATACTTGTTAAAGTTGTAGTTTTACTGTTGTAGTTGTTGTAGTTGTACTTGTACTTGTTGTAGAAGCAGTTGTTGTACTTGTACTTGTTGTAGTTTTAGTTGTAGTCCTTGTAGTTGTAGTTCCACTTTTAGTTGTAGTTGCAGTTCTAGTTGTACTTGTTGTAGTTATAGTTGTACTTGTACTTGTTGTAGTTGTAGCTGAAGTTTTACTTGTTGTAGCTTTACTTGTACTTGTACTTTTGTAGTTGTAGTTTACTTGTTGTAGTTGTACTTGTACTTCTTGTAGTTGTAGTTGTAATTGTACTTGTACTTGTTGTAGTTGTAGTTGTAGTTGTACTTGTTGTAGTTCGTTTTGCTGTAGTTAAAGTTGTAGTTTTACTTGTCCTTGTTGTAGTTAAAGTTGAAGTTGTAGTTGTACTTTTTGTAGTTGTAGTTCTAGTTGTAGGTTTACTTCTTGTAGTTGTATTTTTTCTACTTGTTGTAGTTGTAGTTTTACTTGTACTTGTTGTAGTAGTAGCTGTACTTACTTTAATTTTCGTTGTAGTTGTACTTATACTTGTTGTAGTTGTACTTGTTGTAGTTTTAGTTGAAGTTGTACTTGTACTTGTTGTAGTTGTGGTTAAACTTGTACTTGTTGTGATTGTAATTGTACTTCTTGTAGTTGTAGTTGTACTTCTACTTGTTGTAGTCGTAGTTGTAGTTGTACTTGTACTTGTCGTAGTTGTAGTTGTTGCCATGTACTTTAATTTGTAGTTGTAGTTGTACTTGTACTTGTTCAGTAGAAAATTTGTAGTTGTACTATGCATTTTTAGTTGTAGTTGTAGTTGTAGTTGTAAATAATGTGCTTGTAGTTGTAGTTGTACTTGTTGTAGTTGTAGTTATAGTTGTACTTGTTGTTGTTAAAGTAGTAGTTGTACTTGTTGTAGTTGTAGTTGTACTTGTACTTGTTGTAGTTATAGTTGTAATTGCAATTCTAGTTGTAGTTGTAGTTGTAATTGGTATTTTTGTAGTTGTAGTTGTACTTGTTGTAGTTGTAGTTGTAGTTGTACTTTGCCAGTTTTTTCAGTAGTAATGGTTACTTTTGTACTTGTTGTAGTTGTAGTTGTACATTGTTGTAGTTGTAGTTGTAGTTGTTGTTGTTGTAGTTGTAGTTGTTGTTCTGATGTAGTTGTATTTGTATTTGTAGTTGTTGTTGTCCTCAATTGTTCTAGTTGTAATTGTTGTAGTTGTAGTTGTAGTTGTACTTCTTTGTACTTGTACTTGTAGTTGTTGTAGTTTTAAATGTAGTTGTACTTGTTAGTTGTTGTAGCATTGTACTTGTTGTAGTTGTAGTTGTACTTTCTACTTGTACTTTGTTGTAGTTGTACTTGTTGTAGTTGTAGTTGTAAAATGTACCATTTGTAATTGTACTTGTATTTGTAGTTGTTGTGGTTGTAGTTATACTTGTTGTTGTTGAAGTTGTAGTTGTAATTTGTTGTAGTTGTAGTTGTACGTGTCCTTATTGTAGTTGTAGCTATAGTTGGTACTTGTTGTAGTTGGTAGTTGAAGTTGTTAGAAGTTGTAGTTGTGGTTGTAGTTAAAGTTGTACTTGTTGTAGTCGTACTTCTACTTGTTGTAGTTGTAGTTTTAGTTGTTGTAGTTGTAGCTGTAGTTGATGTAGTTGTAATTGTATTATACTTGTTGTTGTTGTAGTTGTACTTTTACTTGTTGTAGTTGTACTTGTACTTGTTGTAGTTTTGGTGGTACTTGTTGTAGTTGAAATTCTACTTGTTGTAGTTGTAGTTGTAACTGTACTTGTAATGTTGTAGTTGTAGTTGTAGCTTGTTGTAGTTGTAGTTGTACGTTGTGCTGTAGTTGTAGTTGTAGTTGTACTGTTGTAGTTGTTGTACATGTAGTTGAAGTTGTAGTTGTACTGTTGTTGTTGTAGTTGTAGTTGTAGTTGTACTTGTACTTGTAGTTGTTCTAGTTGTACTTGTTGTAGTTTTAGTTGTATTTGTACTTGTACTTGTTGTAGTTGTATTTGTACTTTGTACTGTAGTTGTAGTTGTAGTTTACCTAGTTGTTGTAGTTGTAGTTGTTGTTCTGTTTTAGTTGTAGTTGTACTTGTACTTGTAGATTTGTACTCTTTAGTTTGTTGTTGTAGTTGTACTTTTTGTAGTTGTAGTTGTACTTGTACTTGTTATAGTTTCTAGTTGTAGTTGTTGTAGTTATAGTTGTACTTATTATACTTGTAATTGTACTTGTACTTGTTATAGTTTCTAGTTGTAATTGTTGTAGTTATAGTTGTAGTTGTAGTTGTACTTCTTGTAGTAGTACTTGCTAAGTTGTAAGTGTACTTGTACTTGTTGTAGTTGTAGATGTACTTGTTTTTGTTTTACTTGTAGTTGTAGTTGTACTTGTTGTAGTTGTAGTTGTAGTTGTACTTGTTGTAGTTGTAGTTGTACTTGTACTTGTTGTAGTAGTTGTAATTGTAGTTCTACTTGTTGTACTCTTACTTTTTGTAGTCGTTATTGTAGTTGTACTTGTACTTGTTGTAGTTGTAGTTTAGTTGTATCTTTTGTAATTGTAGTTGTATATGTTGTAGTTGTAGTTGTACTTCTAATGTTCTAGTTGTACTTGTTGTAGTTGTACTTGTTGTTGTTATAGTTTTACTTGTTGTAGTTGTAGTTGTTGCTGTTGTAGTTGTAGTTGTAGTTGCATTTGTTGTAGTTAAAGTTGTAATTTGCATTTGTTGTAGTTGTAGTTGTACTTGTACTTGATGTAGTTGTTGTTGTACTTGTACTTGTTGTAGTTGTAGGTGTCGTTGTTGTAGTTGCACTTGTAAATGCACTTGTTGTAGTTGTAGTTGTACCTCTTGTAGTTGTAGTTGTAGATGTACTTGTTCTATTGCAGTTGTACTTCTACTTGTTGTAGTTGAAGTTGTACTTGTTGTAGTTGTAGTTGTACTTCTTGTAGTTGTAGTTGTACTTGTTGTGGTTGCAAGTTGTACTTTTACTTGTTGTAGTTGTAGTTGTAGTTATACTTGTAGTTGTAACTTTAGTTTTAGTTATGGTAGTTGTATTTGTACTTTTACTTGTACTTGTTGTATGTGTAGTTGCACTTGTATTTGTTGTAGTTAAAGTTGTACTTGTTGTAGTTGTAGTTGTAATTTTGTACCTGGTAGTTGTAGTTGTAATTTGTTCGTAAGTTGTAATTGTAGCTGTACTTGTATTGTACTTATACTTGTTGTACTTGTTGTTGTATTTGTAGTTGTAGTTGTACTTGTTTTGTAGTTGTAGTTATAATACTTGTTGTTGTTGTAGTTGGTAGTTGTAGTTGTACTTGTACTTGTTGTAAATGTAGTTGTAGTTGTACTTGTTTCTAGTTGTAGTTGTAAATGTACTTGTTGTAGTTGTAGTTGTATTTGTTGTTGTTGTAGTTGTACTTGTAAGTTGTAGTTGTAGTTGTACTTGTACTTTGTTGTAGTTGTACTTGTCGTAGTTGTACTTGTATTTGTATTATTAAAGTTTTACTTGTACTTGTTGTAGTTGTAGTTGTAATTTTGTACTTGTTGTAGTTCTAATGTACTTGTACTTTGTAAAATTGTTGTAGATGTAGTTGTAGTCTTGTACTTGTTGTACATGTAGTTGTAATTGTTGCAGTTGTAGTTGTACTGTTGTAGTTGTACTTGTACTTGTTGTAGTTGTAGTTGTAGTTGTACCTGAGGTAGTTGTAAATGTATTTGTACTTGATGTAGCTGTAGTTTTACTTGTACTTGTTGTAGTTGTAGTTGTAGTTGTAATTCTTGTAGTTGTTGTTGTACTTGTACTTGTTGTAGTTGTAGTTGTAGTTGTACTTGTTGTAGTTGTAGTTGTACTTGTACTTGTTTGAGTTGTAGTTGTATTTGTACTTGTTGTAGTTGTAGTTGTACTTGTACTTCTTGTGGATGTAGTTGTACTTGTACTAGTTTTAGTTAATGTTGTACTTGTACATTTTGTAGTTTTAGTTCTGATTGTACTTCTGGTAGTTATAGTTGTAGTTCTTGTAGTTGCAGTTGTACTTGTACTTGTTGTAGTTGTAGTTGTAGTTGTTTTTGTACTTGTTGTAGATGTAGTTGTACTTGTTGTAGTTGTAGTTGTATTGTTTGTAGTTGTAGTTGTAGTTGTAGTTGTTGTTGTTGTTGTTGTAGTTGTAGTTGTAGTTGTAGTTGTACTTGTTGTAGTTGTAGTTGTACTTGTTGGAGTTGTATTTTTACTTGTATTTGTACTTTTTGTAGTTCTAGTTATACTTGTACTTTTTCTAGTTGTTGTTGTAGTTATACTTGTTGTAATTGTAGTTGTACTTGTACTTGTTGTAGTTGTAGATTTAGTTGTACTGGTCGTAGTTGAAGTTTTAGTTCTAAGTGTTGTAGTTGTAGTTTTACTTGTATTGGTACTTGTACTTGTTGTAGTCGTAGTTATACTTGTTGTAATTGTAGTTGTAGTTGTACTTGTTGTAGTTGTAGTGTTCATGTACTTGTACTTGTTGTAGATGTAGTAGTACTTGTCTTTGTTATAGTTGTAGTTCTACTTGTACTTGTTGTAGTTGTAGTTTTAGTTGTAGTTGTACTTGTTTTAAATGTAGTTGTTCTTGTACTTGTTGTAGTTGTAGTTGTAGTTGTACTTGTCCGTTTGTAGTTGTAATCTAATTGTAGTTGTTCTTTGTAGTTGTAGTTCCATTTAGTAGTTGTAAATGTTGTAGTTGTACTTGTCCTTATACTTGATGTAGTTGTATTTGTAAATGTTGTAGTTATAGTTGTAGTTGTACTTGTTCTAGTTGTAGTTGTAATTGTACTTGTTTCAGTTGTACTTCTACTTGTTTTAGTTGTATTTCTACTTGTTGTAGTTGTACTTGTACTTCTTGTAGTTGTAGTTGAACTTGGAGTTGTAGTTGTAGTTGTAGTTGTACTTGTTGTAGTTGTAGTTGTACTTGTTGTTCTAGTTATAGTTGTACTTGTACTTGTTGTAGATGTAAATGTAGTTGTAATTGTTGTAGTTGTAGTTTGTACTTGTTGTAGTTGAACTTTTTTTGGTTGTAGTTGTACTTGTAATTAATGTAGTTGTAGTTATACTTGTAATTGTTGTAGTTGTAGTTGTACTTGTTGTAGTTGTAGTTGTACTTGTACTTGTTGTAGTGTACTTGTACTTGTACTTGTACTTGTTGTAGTTGTAGTTTTAGTTTTACTTGTTGTAGTTGTAGTTGTATTTGTACTTGTTGTAGTTGTAGTTGTACTTGTACTTGTTGTAGTTGTAGTTGTACTTGTTGTAGTTGTAGTTGTACTTGTACTTGTTGTAGTTGTAATTGTATTTGGACGTGTTGTAGGTGTATTTTTTGTTGTTGTAGTTATAGTTGTTTTAGTTATATTTGTACTTGTTGTAGTTGTAGTTGTACCTGTACTTGTGTAGTTGTAGTTGTACTTGTTGTAGTTGTATTCTAGTTGCTTTTATTGTAGTTGTACTTGTTGTAGTTGTAGTTGTTCTCTTACTTTTTGTAGTTGTAGTTGCACTTGTAGTTTTTGTAGTTGTACTTGTACTTGTACTTGCTGTAGTTGTAGTTGTACTTGTACTTGTTGTAATTGTAGTTGTAGTTGTACTTGAAGTTGTAGTTGTACTTGTGTAGTTGTAGTTGTAGTTGTACTTGTACTTGTTGTAGTTGTAGTTGTACTTGTTGTAGTTGTACTTGTACTTATACTTGCTAAAGTTGTAGTTGTAGTTGTATATGTTGTAGTTGTATTTGTACTTGTACTTCTAGTTGTAGTTGTACTTGTACTTGTTGTAGTTGTAGTTGTAGTTGTTGTAGTTGTAGTTGTACTTGTTGTAGTTGGAGTTGTAGTTGTAATTGTTGTAGATGTAGTTGTAAAGGTAGTTGTACTTTTGTAGTTGTAGTAGAATTTTTACTTGTTCTTGTTGTAGTTGTAGTTGTACTTGTTGTAGTTTTAGTTGTAATTGTACTTGTTGTAGTTGTAGTTGTACTTGTTGTTGTTGTACTTATACTTGTACTTGTTGTAGTTGTAGTTGTAGTTGTACTTAATGTAGTTGTAGTGGTAGGTGTACTTGTTGTAGTTATAGTTGTACTTGTACTTGGTGTATTTGTAGTTGCAGTTGTCGTTGTTCTTTTTGTAGTTATAGTTGTACTTGTTGTAGTTATAGTTGTATTTGTACTTGTTGTATTTGTAGTTGGAGTTGTACTTGTTGTAGTTGTAGTTGTACTTCTACTTGTTGTTGTTGTAGTTGTACTTGTACTTGTTGTAGTTGTAGTTGTAGTTTTATTTGCTGTAGTTGAAGTTGTACTTGTACTTGTTATAGTTGTAGTTGTACTTATGTAGTTGTAGTTTTATTTGTTGTAGTTGAAGTTGTACTTGTACTTGTTGCAGTTGTTGTTGCACTTCTACTTGTTATAATTGTAGTTGTACTTTTTGTATTTGTAGTTGTACTTGTACTTGTTGTAGTTGTAGTTGTAGTGGTACTTGTTGTAGTTGTAGTTGTACTTGTTGTAGTTGTAGTTGTACTTGTTAGTTGTAGTTGTAGTTGTACTTGTTGTAGTTCTAGTTGTACTTGTACTTATTGTAGTTGTAGTTGTAGTTGTACTTTTGTTGTAGTAGTTGTAGTTGTACTTGTACTTGTTGTAATTGTCGTTGCACTTGTACTTGTTTTAGTTTAAGTTGTACTTGTACTTGTTGTAGTTGTAGTTGTACTTGTTGTAAATGTAGTTGTACTTGTTGTACTTGTACTTCTACTTGTACTTCTTGTAGTTGTAGTTGTGTTTGTACTTTTTCTGGTAGTAGTTGTAGTTGTGCTTGTCGTAGTTGTAGTTGTACTTGTACTTGTTGTAGTTGTAAATTATATTGTTGTAGTTGTACTTGTAATTTTACTTGTACTTCTTGTAGTTGTAGTTCTGTTTGTACTTTTTCTGGTAGTAGTTGTAGTTGTACTTGTTGTTGTTGTTGTAGTTGTAGTGGTACTTGTTGAAGTAGTACTTTTACTTGTACTTGTTGTAGTTGTAACTGTTCTTGTTGTAGTTGAACTTGTACTTGCACTTGTTGTAGTTTTACTTGTACTTGTTATAGTTGTAGTTGTAGTTGTACTTGTTGTAGTTGTAGTTGTAGTTCTACTTGTTGTAGTTGTAGTTGTAGTTGTATTTGTTGTAGTTGTAGTTGTACTTGTTGTAGTTGTAGTTGTACTTGTACTTGTTGTAGTTGTAGTTGTAGTTGTACTTGTTGTAGTTGTAGTTGTAGTTGGACTTGTTGTAGTTGTAGTTGTACTTCTACTTGTTGTAGTTGTAGTTGTAATTAATGTAGTTGTAATTGTAGTTGTACTTCTTGTAGTTGTAGTTATACTTAGACTTGTTGTAGTTGTATTTAAAGTTGTACTTGTTGTAGTTGTAGTTGCAGTAGTACTTGTTGTAGTTGTAGTTGTAGTTGTATTTGTACTTGTTGTAGTTGTAGTTGTAGTTGTACTTGTTGTAGTTGTAGTTGTAGTTGTAGTTGTACTTGTTGTAGTTGTAGTTGTATTTGTACTTGTTGTAGTTGTAGTTGTAATTGTACTTGTTATTGTAGTTGTAGTTTTACTTTTTATAGGTGTAGTTTTACTTGTTGTAGTTGTAGCTGTACTTATGTTTGTTCTAGTTGTAGTTGTACTTGTACTTCTAATTTTTGTAAATGTAGTTGTACTTGTTGTAGTTGTAGTTGTAGTTGTAATTGTTGTAGTTGTAGTTGTATTGTACTTGTACTTGTTGTAGTTGCAGTTGTATTTATACATGTTGTAGCTGTAATGGTAGTTGTACTTATTATAGTTGTAGTTGTACTTGTACTTGTTGTAGTTGAAGTTGTAGTTGTACATGTTGTAGCTCTAGCTCTTGTTGTACTTGTTGTAGTTGTAGTTGTACTTGTACTTGTAATTCTACTGTTGTAGTTGTGCATGTACTTGATGTAGTTGTAGTTATACTTGTACTTTTTGTAGTTGTAGTTGTACTTGTACTTGTTGTAGTTGTAGTTGTACTTGTACATGTTGTAGCTGTAGTTCTAGTTGTACTTGTTGTAGTTGTAGTTCTTCTTGTACTTGTAATTGTACTGTTGTAGTTGTATATGTAGTTGTACTTGTTGTAGTTGAGTTTGTACTTGTACTTGTTGTAGTTGTACTTTTACTTGTTGTAGTTGTAGTTGTACATGTATTTGTTATAGTTGTAGTTGTACTTTTTGTAGTTGTTGTTGTACTTGTTGTAGTTATAGTTGTATTTGTCCTTGTTGTAGTTGTAAATGTACCTGTTGTAGTTGTAGTTGTTTTCTACTTGTTGTAGTTGTAACTATATTTGTACTTCTTGTACTTGTAGTTCTACTTCTACTTGTTGTAGTTGTAATTATCCTTGTACTTGTTGTAGTTGTAGTTGTAGTTGTAATTGTTGTAGTTGTAGTTGTAGTTGTACTCTTGTAGTTGTAGTTGTCCTTGTACTTGTTGAAGTTGTAGATGTACTTGTTGTAGTTGTACTTGTACTTGTACTTAATGTAGTTTGATTTGTGGTTGTACTTGTTGTAGTTGTAGTTGTAGTTGTAGTTGTACATGTAAATGTAGTTGTAGTTGTACTTGTTTTGTTTGTAAATGTACATGTTGTAGCTGTACTTGTACTTGTACTTGTTTTAGTTGTACTTAAACTTGTTGTAGTTGTAGTTGTAATTGTACTTGTTGCAATTGTAGTTGCACTTGTTGTAGTTGTACTTGATTTAGTTGTACTTGTACTTGATCTAGTTTTAGATGTACTTGTTCTTGTTGTACTTGTAGGTGTACTTGTACACGTTGTAGTTGTAGTTGTACTTGTTGTAGTTGTACTGTACTTGTAGTTGTAGTTGTATTTTTTGTAGTTGTAGTTGTACTTGTTGTAGTTGTAGTTGTAGTTGTATTTTTTGTAGTTGTAATTGTACTTGGTGTAGTTGTACTTGTACTTGTTGTATTTGTAAATATAGTTATTGTAGTTGTAGTTATTTTTGTACTTGTTGTATTTGAAGTTGTACTTGTACTTTTTGTAGTTGTAATTGTACTTGCACTTTTTGTTGTTGTAGTTGTACTTGATGTAACTGTAGTTGTACTTGTACTTGTTGTAATTGTAAATGTATTTGTTGTAGTTGTAGTTGTTTTTTGTACTTGTTGTAGTTATAGTTGTACTTGTACTTGTGGTAGTTGTAGTTGTACTTGTACTTGTTGTACTTGTAGTTATACTTGTACTTGTTGTAGTTGTAGTTGTAGTTGTACTTGTTCTAGTTGTAACTGTACTTGTTGTAGTTGTATTTGTACTTTTACTTAATGTAGTTGTAGTTGTACTTGTACTTTTTGTAGTTGTTTTATTACTTGTTTTAGTTGTACTTGTACTTGTACTTGTTGTAGTTGTACTTGAATTTGTTTTAGTTGTACTTGCACTTGTAGTTTTAGTTGTAGTAGATGTAGATGTAGTTGTACTTGTTGTTGTTGTAACTGTACTTGTTGTAGTTGTAGTTGTACTTGTACTTGTTGTAGTTGTATTTGTACTTATACTTGTTGTAGTTGTACTTTTACTTGTACTTATTGTAGTTGTACTATTACTTGTTTTAGTTGTACTTGTACTTGTACTTGTTGTAGTTGTACTTGTACTTGTTTTAGTTGTACTTGTACTTGTTGTAGTTTTAGTTGTACTTGTTATTTTTGTAAATGTAGTTGTACTTGTACATGTTGTAGTTTTAGTGCTAATTGTACTTGTTGTAATTGTAGTTGTAGTTGTTGTAGTTGTAGTTGTACTTGTTGTACTTGTAGTTGTACTTCTTGTAGTTGTAGTTGTCATTGTACTTGTTGTAATTGTAGTTGTAAATGTACTTGTTGCAGTTGTAGTTTTAGATATTATAGTTAGAGTTGTACTTCTTGTAGTTGTATTTGTACTTGTACTTGTTGTAGTTGTAGTTGTACTTGTAATTATAGCTAAATTTGTACTTCTTGTAGTTGTAGTTGTAGTTGTACTTGTTGTTATTGTCTTTGTAGTTATACTTGTTCTAGTTGTAGTTGTCCTTGTACTTGTTGTAGTTGAAGTTGTACATGTTGTAGCTCTACCTCTTGTTGTACTTGTTGTAGTTGTAGTTGTAGTTGTACTTGTACTTGTTGTAGTTGTAGTTGTAATTGTACTTGTTGCAGTTGTAGTTGCTCTTGTTGTAGTTTTACTGTTGTAGATGTGCATGTACTTGATGTAGTTGTAGTTATACTTGTACGTTTTGTAGTTGTAGTTGTACTTGTACTTGTTGTAGTTGTAGTTCTACTTGTACTTGTAATTAGCCTTCTACTTGTTGTAGTTGTAGTTGTAGTTTTACTAGTTGTAGTTGTAGATGTACTTGTTGTAGTTGTACTTGTACTTGTACTTAATGTAATTTGAGTTGTGGTTTTACTTGTTGTAGTTGTAGTTTTAGTTGTACTTGTTGTAGTTCTACCTGTACTTGTTGTAGTTGTAGATGTAATTGTACTTGTTGCAGTCGTATTTGCACTTGTTGTAGTTGTACTTGTTTTAGTTGTACTTGTACTTGATCTAGTTTTAGATGTAGTTGTTCTTGATGTACTTTTAGTTGTACTTGTACACGTTGAAGTTGTAGTTGTATTTGTTGTAGTTATAGTTGTACTTGTACTTTTACTTGTACATGTAGTTGTATTTTTTGTAGATGTATATGTACTTGTAGTACTTGTAGTTGTAGTTGTGTTTTTTGTAGTTGCAATTGTACTTGTTGTAGTTAAACTTGTATTTGTTGTATTTGTAAATGTAGTTATTATAGTTGTAGTTGTTTTTGTACTTGTTGTATTTGAAGTTGTACTTGTACTTGTTGTAGTTGTAATTGTACTTGCACTTTTTGTTGTTGTAGTTGTACTTGTTGTAGTTATAGTTGTACTTGTACTTGTTGTAATTGTAAATGTACCTGTTGTAGTTGAAATCGTTTTTGTACTTGTTGTAGTTGTAGTTATACTTGTACCTGATGTAGTTGTAGTTGTACTTGTACTTGTTGTAGTTCTAGTTGTAGTTGTACTTGTTGTAGTTGTAACTGTACTTGTTGTAGTTCTAGTTGTACTTATGCATGTTGTAGTTGTAAATGTGCTTGTTGTAGTTGTAGTTCTTTTAGTAGTTGTTGTAGTTGTAGTTGTACTTGTACTTGTTGTAGTTGTAGTTGTAGTTGTACTGTTGTAGTTGTAGTTGTAGTTGTACTTGTACTTGTTGTACTTGTAGTTGTAGTTGTATTTGTTGTACTAGTACTTGTACTTGTACTTGTACTTAATGCAGTTGTAGTTGTACTTGTTGTAGTTTTAGTTGTACATGTACTTGTTGTAGTTGTAGTTGTACTTGTACATATATTTGTAATTCTTGTAGTTGTAGTTGTACTTGTACATATATTTTTACTTCTTGTAGTTGAAATTGTACTTGTACTTGTTGTAGGTGTAATTCTAGTTGTACTTGTTTTAGTTATAATTGTAGTTTTACGTGTTTTAGTTGTAGTTGAAGTTGTACTTGAAGTAGTACTTGTTATAGTTGTAGTTTACTTGTAGTTGTACTTGTTGTATTGAAGTTGTATTTGTACTTGTTGTTGTTGTTTGTACTTGTTGTTGTTGTAGTTGTAGTTGTTGTTGTTGTAGTTCTAGTTGTACTTCTTGTACTTGTTGGAGTTGTACTTGTACTTGTTGTAAATGTAGTTGTACTTGTTGTAGTTGTAGTTGTAGTTGTAGTAGTTGTAGTTGTAGTTGTAGTTGTTGTAGTTGTAGTTGTACTTGTAGTTGTTGTAGTTGTAATTGTAGTTGTAGTTGTACTTGTACTTGTTGTTGTAGTTGTACTTGTTGTAGTTTTAGTTGTACTGTACTTGTTGTAGCAGTAGTCGTACTTGTACTTGTTGTAGTTGTAGTTGTACTTGTTGTAGTTATAGTTGTTATTGTACTTGGTGTTCTAGTGTTACTTGTTGTAGTTGTAGTTTTTCTTGTTGTAGTTTTAGATGTTGTTGTACTTGTTTTAGTTGTAGTTGTAGTTGTACTCTTGTATTGTAGTTGTAGTTGTACTTGTTGTAGTTGTAGTTGTACTTGTACTTGTTGTAGTTGTAGTTGAAGTTTTACTTTTTGTAGTTGTAGTTGTAGTTGTAGTTGTACTTGTTCTAGTTGTAGTTGTAGTTGTACTTGATGTAGTTGTATTTGCTTGTTGTAGTTTTAGTTGTAGGTGTTCTTGTTGTAGTTGAAGTTGTAGTTGTAGTAGTTGTAGTTGTAGTTGTACTTCTTGTAGTTGTGGTTGTAATTGTTGTAGTTGTAGTTACAGTTGTACTTGTTGTTGTTGTTGTAGTTGTACTTGTTGTTGTTGTAGTTGTACTTGTTGTAGTTGTAGTTGTACGTATACTTGTTGTAGTTGTAGTTGTACTAGTACTTGTTGTAGGTGTAGTTGTAGTTATACTTGTTCTAGTTGTAGTTGTACAAGTAAATGTTGTAGTTAAAGTTGTAGTTGTACTTGTAATAGATGTAGTTGTAGTTGTACTTGTGTACTTGTAGTTGTTGTTGTTGTAGAGTACTTGTTGTACTTGTAGTTGTACTTGTTTTAGTTGTGAATATACTTTTACTTGTTGTAGATGTAGTTGTACTTGTACTTGTTGTAGTTGTAGTTTTAGTTATACTTGATGTGGTTGAAGTTGTAGATGTACTTGTCTAAGTTGTAGTTGTACTTCTTGTAGTTGTAGTTGTATTTGTTGTAGTTATAGATGTATTTGTACTTGTTGTAGTTGTAGTTGTACTTGTACTTGTTGTAGTTGTAGTTGTAGTTGCAGTTGTTATAGTTGTAGTTGTAGTTGTTGTAGTTGTAGTTGTAAATGAACTTGTTGTAGTTGTAGTTGTAGTACTTGTACACTTTTTAGTTGTAGTTGTACTTTTTGTAGTTGTAGTTATAGTTGTACTTGTTGTATTTCTAGTTGTTGTTGTTGTAGTTGTAATTGTACTTCTTGTAGTTGTAGTTGTAGTTGTACATATTGTAGTTGTACTTGTTGTAGTTGTAATTGTTGTAGTTGTAGTTGAAGTTGTACTTGTTGTAATTGTAGTTGTACTTGCTGTTGATGTAGTTGTACTTCTACTTGTTGTAGTTGTAGTTGTAGTTGTACTTGTTGTAGTTGTAGTTGTAGTTGTATGTGCTCTAGTTGTAGTTGTACTTGTTGTAGTTGTAGTTGTACTTGTTACAGTTGTAGTTGTAGTTGTATCTGTACTTGTAATTGTAGTTGTACATGTTGTAGTTGTAATTTTTTTTGTAGTTGTAGTTGTATTTGTAGTTGTACCTGTTGTATTTGTAGTTTTAGTTGTACTTGTTGTAGTTGTAGTTGTACTTACTGTAGTTGTAGTTGTACTTGTACTTCTTGTAGTTGTAGTTGTAGTTCTAGTTGTACTTGTTGTAGTTGGTAGTTGTACTTGATGTAGTTGTAGGTGTAGTTTTATTTGTTATAGTTGTAGTTGTAGTTGTACTTACTGTAGTTGTAGTTGTACTTGTACTTCTTGTAGTTGTAGTTGTAGTTCTAGTTGTACTTGTTGTAGTTGGTAGTTGTAGTTGTACTTGTACTTGTTGTTGTCGTAGTTGTAGTTGTAGTTGTACTTGTTGTAGTTCAAGTTATACTTGTTGTAGTTGTAGTTGTACTTGTTGTGGTTGTAGTTGTACTTGTTGTAGTTGTAGTTGTACTTGTTGTAGTTGTAGTTGTAGTTGTAGTTGTTGTACTTGTAGTTGTACTTGTTTTAGTTGTAGTGATAGTTTTACTTGTTGTAGTTGTAGTTTTTATTGTACTTGTTGTAGTTGTAGTTGTACTTGTACTTGTTCTAGTTAGAGTTGTAGTTATATTTGTACTTGTTGTAGTTGTAGTTCTAGTTGTAGTTGTACTTATACTTATTGTAGTTGTTGTTGTACTTGTACTTGTTGTAGTTGTAGTTGTACTTGTACTTGGTGTAGTTGTAGTTTTAGTTGAACTTGTTGTAGTGGTAGTTCTACTTGTTGTAGATGTAGTTGTAGTTGTACTTGTTGTAGTTGTAGTTGTTTTTGTTGTAGTTGTAGTTGTAGTTGTTGTAGTTGTAGTTGTAGTTTTACTTTTTGTAGTTGTAGTTGTAGTTGTACTTGTTGTAGTTGTAGTTGTAGTTGTAATTGTTGTAGTTGTAGTTGTAGTTGTAATTGATTTAGTTCTAGTTGTATTTGTACTTGTACTTGTTGTAATTGTAGTTGTACTGTTAGTTATTGTATTTGTAGTTGTACTTGTTGTAGTTATAGTTGTAGTTGTACTTTTTGTAGTTGTAGTTGTAGTTGTACTTGTTTTGGTTCTAGTTATACTTCTATTTCTTGTAGTTATAGTTGTAGTTGTACTTGTTGTAGTTGTAGTTGTAGTTGTACTTATTGTAGTTGTAGTTGTAGTTGTACTAGTTGTAGTTGTAGTTGTATTGTACTTGTTGTAGTAGTAAATGTAGTAGTACTTGTTGTAGTTGTACTTGTACTTGTTGTAGTTGTAGTTGTAGTTACACTTGTTGTAGTTGTAGTTATAGTTGAACTTGTTGTAGTTGTAATTGTAGTTGTACTTGTTGTAGTTGTAGTTGTAGTTGTACTTGTTGTAGTTGTAGTTGCAGTTGTTGTAGTTGTATTTGCACTTGTACTTGTTGTAGTTGTAGTTGTATTTGTTATAGTTGTAATTGTAGTTGTACTTGTTGTAGTTGTACTTGTAGTTGTTGTAGTTGTAGTTGTATTTTTACTTCTTGTAGCTTTAGTTCTACTTATAATTGTTGTAGTTGTGGTTGTAATTGTACTTAATGTAGTTGTACTTGTACTTGTATTTTTGTTGTTGTAGTTTTACTTATTGTAGTTGTAGTTGTAGTTGTAACTGTTGTATTTGTAGTTGTACTTGTACTTGTTTTAGTTGTAGATGTAGTTGTACTTATTGTGGTTGTAATTGTACTTGTACTTGTTGTAGTTGTAGTTTTACTTGTACTTTTTGTAGTTGTAATTGTAGTTGTATTTGTCTTTGTTTGTAGTATTACTTGTTGTAGTTGTAGTTGTAGTTGTAGTTGTTGTAGTTGTAGATGTAGTTGTTGTTGTTGTAGTTGTAGTTGTACTTGTTGTAGTTGTAGTTGTAGTTGTAGTTGTTGTAGTTGTAGTTGTAGTTGTAGTTGTAGTTGTAGTTGAAGTTGTTGTAGATGTAGTTGTAGTTGTACTTGTTGTAGTTGTAGTTGTAGTTGTTGTAGTTGTAGTTGTAGTTGTAGTTGTAGTTGTAGTTGTTGTAGTTGTAGTAGTTGTAGTTGTTGTAGTTGTAGTTGTAGTTGTAGTTGTAGTTGTAGTTGTTGTAGTTGTAGTTGTACTTGTTGTAGTTGTAGTTGTAGTTGTTGTAGTTGTTGTAGTTGTAGTTGTAGTTGTAGTTGTTGTAGTTGTAGTTGTAGTTGTAGTTGTTGTAGTTGTAGTTGTAGTTGTAGTTGTTGTAGTTGTAGTTGTAGTTGTAGTTGTAGTTGTACTTGTTGTAGTTGTAGTTGTACATGTTGTAGTTGTAGTTGTAGTTGTACCTGTAGTAGTTGTAGTTGTACTTGTTGTAGTTGTAGTTGTAGTTGTCTTTGTACTTGTAGTTGTAGTTTTAGTTGTTGAAGTTGTTCTTGTACTTGTTGTATTTGTAGTTGTAGTTGTAGTTGTAGGTGTAGTTGTAGTTGTAGTTGTAGTTGTAAGTGTAGTTGTAGTTGTAGTTGTAGTTGTTGTAGTTGTAGTTGTAGTTGTAGTTGTTGTAGTTGTAGTTGTAGTTGTAGTTGTTGTAGTTGTAGTTGTAGTTGTTGTAGTTGTAGTTGTAGTTGTAGTTGTTGTAGTTGTAGTTGTAGTTGTAGTTGTTGTAGTTGTAGTTGTAGTTGTAGTTGTTGTAGTTGTAGTTGTAGTTGTTGTAGTTGTAGTTGTAGTTGTAGATGTAATTGTTGTAGTTGTAGTTGTAGTTGTAGTTGTTGTAGGTCTAGTTGTAGTTGTAGTTGTTGTAGTTGTAGTTGTAGTTGTAGTTGTTGTAGTTGTAGTTGTAGTTGTACTTGTTGTAGTTGTAGTTGTAGTTGTAGTTGTTGTAGTTGTAGTTGTAGTTGTAGTTGTTGTAGTTGTAGTTGTAGTTGTAGTTGTAGTTGTTGTAGTTGTAGTTGTTATAGTTGTAGTTGTTGTAGTTGTTGTAGTTGTAGTTGTAGTTGTAGTTGTTGTAGTTGTAGTTGTAGTTGTAGTTGTTGTAGTTGTAGTTGTAGTTGTAGTTGTAGTTGTTGTAGTTGTAGTTGTAGTTGTTGTAGTTGTAGTTGTAGTTGTTGTAGTTGTAGTTGTAGTTGTAGTTGTTGTAGTTGTAGTTGTAGTTGTAGTTGTTGTAGTTGTAGTTGTAGTTGTAGTTGTTGTAGTTGTAGTTGTAGTTGTAGTTGTAGTTGTAGTTGTAGTTGTTGTAGTTGTAGTTGTAGTTGTTGTAGTTGTAGTTGTAGTTGTTGTAGTTGTAGTTGTAGTTGTAGTTGTTGTAGTTGTAGTTGTAGTTGTAGTTGTTGTAGTTGTAGTTGTAGTTGTAGTTGTTGTAGTTGTAGTTGTAGTTGTAGTTGTTGTAGTTGTAGTTGTAGTTGTTGTAGTTGTAGTTGTAGTTGTAGTTGTTGTAGTTGTAGTTGTAGTTGTAGTTGTTGTAGTTGTTGTAGTTGTAGTTGTAGTTGTTGTAGTTGTAGTTGTAGTTGTAGTTGTTGTAGTTGTAGTTGTAGTTGTAGTTGTTGTAGTTGTAGTTGTAGTTGTAGTTGTTGTAGTTGTAGTTGTAGTTGTTGTAGTTGTAGTTGTAGTTGTAGTAGTTGTAGTTGTAGTTGTTGTAGTTGTAGTTGTAGTTGTAGTTGTAGTTGTAGTTGTAGTTGTAGTTGTTGTAGTTGTAGTTATAGTTGTAGTTGTAGTTGTTGTAGTTGTAGTTGTAGTTGTAGTTGTAGTTGTAGTTGTTGTAGTTGTAGTTGTAGTTGTAGTTGTTGTAGTTGTAGTTGTAGTTGTAGTTGTTGTAGTTGTAGTTGTAGTTGTAGTTGTTGTAGTTGTAGTTGTAGTTGTAGTTGTTGTAGTTGTAGTTGTAGTTGTAGTTGTTGTAGTTGTAGTTGTAGTTGTAGTTGTTGTAGTTGTAGTTGTAGTTGTAGATGTTGTAGTTGTAGTTGTAGTTGTTGTAGTTGTAGTTGTAGTTGTAGTTGTTGTAGTTGTAGTTGTAGTTGTAGTTGTTGTAGTTGTAGTTGTAGTTGTAGTTGTTGTAGTTGTAGTTGTAGTTGTTGTAGTTGTAGTTGTAGTTGTAGTTGTAGTTGTTGTAGTTGTAGTTGTAGTTGTAGTTGTTGTAGTTGTAGTTGTAGTTGTTGTAGTTGTAGGTGTTTTTTGTAGTTGTTGTAGTTGTAGTTGTACTTGTAGTTGTTGTAGTTGTAGTTGTAGTTGTAGTTGTTGTAGTTGTAGTTGTAGTTGTAGTTGTTGTAGTTGTAGTTGTAGTTGTAGTTGTTGTAGTTGTAGTTGTAGTTGTAGTTGTTGTAGTTGTAGTTGTAGTTGTAGTTGTTGTAGTTGTAGTTGTAGTTGTTGTAGTTGTAGTTGTAGTAGTTGTTGTAGTTTTTGTTGTTGTTGTTGTAGTTGTTTAGTTGTTGTAGTTGTAGTTGCAGTGTAGTTGTTGTTGTAGTTGTAGTTGTAGTTGTTGTAGTTGTAGTTGTAATTGTTGTAGTTGTAGTTGTAGTTGTTGTAGTTGTAGTTGTAGTTGTAGTTGTTGTAGTTGTAGTTGTAGTTGTTGTAGTTGTAGTTGTAGTTGTAGTTGTTGTAGTTGTAGTTGTAGTTGTAGTTGTAGTTGTTGTAGTTGTAGTTGTAGTTGTTGTAGTTGTAGTTGTAGTTGTATTTGTTGTAGTTGTAGTTGTAGTTGTTGTAGTTGTAGTTGTAGTTGTAGTTGTTGTAGTTGTAGTTGTAGTTGTTGTAGTTGTAAATGTAGTTGTTGTAGTTGTAGTTGTAGTTGTTGTAGTTGTAGTTGTAGTTGTAGTTGTTGTAGTTGTAGTTGTAGTTGTAGTTGTTGTAGTTGTAGTTGTAGTTGTAGTTGTTGTAGTTGTAGTTGTAGTTGTAGTTGTTGTAGTTGTAGTTGTAGTTGTAGTTGTAGTTGTAGTTGTATTTGTTGTAGTTGTAGTAGTTGTAGTTGTTGTAAATGTAGTAGTTGTAGTTGTTGTAGTTGTAGTAGTTGTAGTTGTTGTAGTTGTAGTTGTAGTTGTAGTTGATGTAGTTGTAGTTGTAGTTGTAGTTGTTGTAGTTGTAGTTGTAGTTGTAGTTGTTGTAGTTGTAGTTGTAGTTGTAGTTGTAGTTGTAGTTGTAGTTGTCGTTGTTGTAGTTAGGATTGTTGTAGTTGTAGTTGTTGTAGTTGTAGTTGTAGTTGTAGTTGTTGTAGTTGTAGTTGTAGTTGTTGTTGTTGTAGTTGTAGTTGTAGTTGTTGTAGTTGTAGTTGTAGTTGTAGTTGTTGTAGTTGTAGTTGTAGTTGTAGTTGTTGTAGTTGTAGTTGTAGTTGTACTTGTTGTAGTTGTAGTTGTAGTTGTTATAGTTGTAGTTGTAGTTGTTGTAGTTGTAGTTGTAGTTGTAGTTGTTGTAGTTGTAGTTGTAGTTGTAGTTGTTGTAGTTGTAGTTGTAGTTGTTGTAGTTGTAGTTGTAGTTGTAGTTGTTGTAGTTGTAGTTGTAGTTGTAGTTGTTGTAGTTGTAGTTGTAGTTGTAGTTGTTGTAGTTGTAGTTGTAGTTGTTGTAGTTGTAGTTGTAGTTGTTGTAGTTGTTGTAGTTGATGTAGTTGTAGTTGTTGTAGTTGTAGTTGTAGTTGTTGTAGTTGTAGTTGTAGTTGTAGTTGTTGTAGTTGTAGTTGTGGTTGTAGTTGTAGTTGTAGTTGTAGTTGTTGTAGTTGTAGTTGTAGTTGTAGTTGTTGTAGTTGTAGTTGTAGTTGTAGTTGTTGTAGTTGTAGTTGTAGTTGTTGTAGTTGTAGTTGTAGTTGTAGTTGTTGTAGTTGTAGTTGTAGTTGTTGTAGTTGTAGTTGTAGTTGTTGTGGTTGTAGTTATAGTTGTAGTTGTAGTTTAGTTGTAGTTGTTGTAGTTGATGTTGTAGTTGTACTTGTAATTGTACTTCTTGTTGTTTTAGTTGTACTTGTACTTGTTATAGTTGTAGTTGTAGGTGTACTTGTTGTAGTTTTAGTTGTAGTTGTTGTTGTTGTAGTTGTAGTTGTAGTTGTAGTTGTTGTAGTTGTAGTTGTAGTTGTTGTAGTTGTAGTTGTAGTTGTAGTTGTTGTAGTTGTAGTTGTAGTTGTAGTTGTTGTAGTTGTAGTTGTAGTTGTAGTTGTTGTAGTTGTAGTTGTAGTTGTACTTGTTGTAGTTGTAGTTGTAGTTGTAGTTGTTGTAGTTGTAGTTGTAGTTGTACTTGTTGTAGTTGTGGTTGTAGTTGCAGTTGTTGTAGTTGTAGTTGATGTTGTTGTAGTTGTAGTTGTAGTTGTTCTTGTTGCAGTTGTAGTTGTAGTTGTAGTTGTTGTAGTTGTAGTTGTTGTGGTTGTAGTTGTATTTGTAGTTGTTGTAGTTGTAGTTGTAGTTGTAGTTTTACTTGTAGTTGTAGTTGTACTTGTACTTGGTGTAGTTGTTGTTGTACTTGTACTTGTTGTAGTTGTAGTTTTAGTTATGCACTGTTGTAGTTGTAGTTGTAGTTGTTTTACTTGCAGTTGTCCTTCTTGTACTTGTACTTGTACATGTAGTTGTTATAGTTGTAGTTGTAGTTGTATTTGTTGTAGTTGTAATTGTACTTGTTGTTTTTGTAGTTGTAGTTGTAGTTGTAGTTGTAGTTGTAGTTGTTGTAGTTGTAGTTGTAGTTGTACTTGTACTTGTACTTGTAGTTGTTAGTTGTAGTTGTTCTGGTTGTAGTTGTAGTTGTAGTTGTTGTAGTTGTAGTTGTAGTTGTTGTAGTTGTAGTTGTAGTTGTAGTTGTAGTTGTTGTAGTTGTAGTTGTATTTGTTGTAGTTGTAGTTGTACTTAATATAATTGTAGTTGTAGATGTACTTGTAGTTGAAGTTGTAATTCTACTTGTTGTCGTTGTAGTTGTAGTTGTAGTTAATGTCGTTTTAGTTGTACTTGTACTTGTTGTAGTTGTAGTTGTATTTGAACGTGTTGTCGTTGTAGTTGTAGTTGTAGTTAATGTCGTTTTAGTTGTACTTGTACTTGTTGTAGTTGTAGTTGTATTTGAACGTGTTGTAGTTGTTCTTGTTGTAGTTGTAGTTTTACTTGTTGTAGTAGTTGAAATGTACTTGTTGTAGTTCTAGTTGTAGTTGTAGTTAATGTCGTTTTAGTTGTATTTGTACTTGTTGTAGTTGTAGTTGTATTTGAACGTGTTGTAGTTGTATTTGTTTTAGTTGTAGTTGTACTTGTTGTAGTTGTAGTTGTAGTTGTACTTGTTGTAGTTGTATTTGTACTTGTACTTGTTGTAGTTGTAGTTGTACTTGTTGTAGTTGTAGTTGTAGTTGTACTTGTTGTAGTTGTAGTTGTACTTGTAGTTCTTGTAGTTGTAGTTGTAGTTGTAGTTGTTGTAGGTATAGTTTTACTTATTGTAGTTGTAGTTGTAGTTTTACTTATTGTAGTTGTAGTTTTACTTGTTGTAGTTGTAGTTGTAGTTGTAGTTGTTGTAGTTGTAGTTGTAGTTGTACTTGTTGTAGTTGTAGTTGTAGTTTTGCTTGTTGTAGTTGTAGTTGTACTTGTACTTGTTGTAAGTGTAGTTGTACTTGTACATGTAGTTGTAGTTGTAGTTGTCTTTGTACTTGTTCTAGTTGTAGTTGTATTTGTTGTAGTTGTAGTTGTAGTTGTAGTTGTACTTGTTGTAGTTGTAGTTGTTTTTGTTGTAGTTGTAGTTGTAGTTGTACTTGTTGTAGTTGTAGTTGTAGTTGTACTTGTTGTAGATGTAGTTGTAGTTGTACTTGTTGTAGTTGTAGTTGTAGTTGTTGTAGTTGTAGTTGTAGTTGTACTTGTAGTTGTAGTTGTAGTTGTTTTTTTTGTAGTTGTAGTTGTACTTGTTGTATTTGTAGTTGTAAATATACTTATTGTAGTTGTAGTTCTACTTGTTGTAGTTGTAGTTATACTTGTTGTAGTTGTAGTTGTAGTTTGTTGTAGTTGTTGTAGTTGTAGTTTTACTTGTTGTAGTTGTATTTGTAATTCTTGTAGTTATAGTTGTAGTTGTACTTTTTGTAGTTGCAGTTGTAGTTGTACTTTTTAACGTTATAGTTGTTGTTGTTGTAGTTGTTGTAGTTGTAGTTGTAGTTTTTATTGTTATAGTTGTGGTTGTATTTGTTGTAATTGTAGTTGTAGTTGTACTTGTTGTAGTTTTAGTTGTAGTTTTACTTGTTATAGCTATAGTTGTAGTTGTAGTTGTAGTTGTTGTAGTTGTAGTTGTAGTTGTACTTGTTGTAATTGTAGTTATACTTGTATAAAGTAGTTGTAGTTGTACTTGTTGTAGTTGTAGTTGTTGTTGTTGTAGTTGTAGTTGTATTTGTTGTTGTTGTTGTTGTACTTGTAGTTTTACTTGTTGTAGTTTTAGTTGTTCTTGTTCTTGTTGTAGTTGTTGGTGCACTTGTTGTATTTGTAGTTGTACTTGTACTTGCTGTAGTTGTAGTTGTACTTGGTGTAGTTTAATTTGTACTTGTTGTAGTTGTACTTGTACTTGTTGTACTTGTACATGTTTTAGTTGTACTTGTACTTGTACTTGTTGTAGTTGTACTTGTTGTAGTTGTAGTTGTAGGTGTACTTGTTGTAGTTGTAGTTGTACTTGTTGTAGGTATAGTTGTACTTGTAGTTTTTGTAGTTGGGTTGTACTAGTAGTAGGTGTATTTGTACTTGTTGCAGTTTTAGTTGTACTTGTTGTAGTTTTAATTTTACTTGTACTTGTTGTAGTTGTAGTTGTAGTTGTAGTTGTTGTAGTTGTAGTTGTAGTTGTACTTGTTGTAGTTGTAGTTGTAGTTTTACTTGTTGTAGTTGTAGTTGTAGTTGTACTTGTTGTAATTGTAGTTGTAGTTGTACTTGTTGTAGTTGTAGTTGTACTTGTACTTGTTGTAGTTGTAGTTGTAGTTGTACTTGTTGTAATTGTAGTTGTAGTTGTACTTGTTGTAGTTGTAGTTGTAGTTGTACTTGTTGTAGTTGTAGTTGTACTTGTACTTGTTGTAGTTGTAGTTGTATTTGTACTTGTTGTAGTTGTAGTTGTTGTAGTTGTAGTTGTACTTGTTGTAGTTGTAGTTAGAGTTGTACTTGTTGTAGTTGTATTTGCACTTGTACTTGTTGTAGTTGTAGTTGTACTTGTTGTAATTATAGCTATACTTGTACTTGTTGTAGTTGTAGTTGTAGTTGTACTTGTTTTAGTTGTATTTGTAGTTGTGTTGTAGTTGTACTTGTTGTAGTTGTAGTTGTACTTGTACTTGTTGTAGTTGTAGTTGTAGTTGTACTTGTTGTAATTGTAGTTGTACTTAAAGTTGTTGTAGTTGTAGTTGTAGTTTACTTGTTGTAGTTTTAGTTGTACTTGTACTTGTTGTAGTTGTAGTTGTACTTGTTCTAGTTGTAGTTATACTTGTACTTGTTGTAGTTGTAGTTGTACTTGTTGTAGTTGTAGTTGTAGTTGTACTTGTTGTAATTGTAGTTGTACTTGTACTTGTTGTAGTTATAGTTCTAGTTGTAGTTGTACTTGTTGTAGTTGTAGTTGTAGTTGTAGTTGTACTTTTATTTTATATAGTTGTAGTTGTACTTGTTGTATTTTTAAATGTACTTGTTGTAGTTGTAATTGTATTTGTAGTTGTACTTGTTGTAGTTGTAGTTGTACTTGCTGTAGTTGTAGTTGTACTTGTACTTGTTGTAGTTGTAGTTGTTGTAGTTGTTGTAGTTGTAGTTGTACTTGTTGTAGTTGTTGTAGTTGTAGTTGTAGTTGTACTTGTTGTAGTTGTAGTTGTACTTGTAGTTTCACTTGCTGTAGTTGTAGTTGTACTTGTACTTGTTGTAGTTGTAATTGCACTTGTACTTCTTGTAGTTGTAGTTGTAGTTGTACTTCTTGTAGTTATATAAGTTGTAGTTTTTCTTGTTGTAGTTGTAGTTGTAGTTGTACTTGTTGTAGTTGTAATTGTAGTTGTACTTGTTGTAGTTGTAGTTGTAAGTGTACTTGTTGTAGTTGAAGTTGTAGTTCTACTTGTTGTAGTTTTAGTTCTACTTGTTTTAGTTGTAATTGTAGTTGTAGTTGTAGTTGTACTTTACTTGTTGTAGTTGTAGTTGTACTTGTTGTAGTTGTAGTTGTACTTGTACTTGTTGTAGTTGTAATTGTATTTGTACTTGTTATAGTTGTAGGTGTACTTGTTGTAGTTGTAATTGTACAGTTTTACTTGTAGTTGTAGTTGAAGTTGTATTTGTAGTTGTTGTAGTTGTACTTGTACTTGTTGTAGTTGTAGTTGTACTTGTTTTAGTTGTAGTTGTACTTGTACTTATTGAAGTTGTAGTTCTACTTCTACTTGTTGTAGTTGTAGTTGTAGTTGTAGTTGTTGTAGTTGTAGTTGTAGTTGTACTTGTTGTAGTTGTAGTTGTAGTTGTACTTGTTGTAGTTGTAGTTGTAGTTTTACTTGTTGTAGTTGTAGTTGTACTTGTTGTACTTGTTGTAGTTGTAGTTGTACTTGTTGTAGTTGTACTTGTACTTATACTTGTTGTAGTTGTACTTGTACTTGTACTTGTTGTAGTTGTAGTTGTACTTGTTGTAGTTGTAGTTGTACTTGTACTTGTTGTAGTTGTAGTTGTAGTTGTACTTGTTGTTGTTGTAGTTCTAGTTGTACTTGTTGTAGTTGTACTTGAATTTGTACTTGTTGTAGTTGTAGTTGTACTTGTTTTAGATGTAGTTGTAAATGTACTTGTTGTAGTTGTAGTTGTAGTTCTACTTGTTGTAGTTGTACTAGTTGTTGTAGTTGTACTGGCACATGTTGTAGTTTAAGTTGTAGTTGTATTTGTTGAAGTTTTAGTTGTACTTTTTGTAACTGTAGTTGTACCTGTACTTGTTGTAGTTATAGCTTTACTTGTACTTGTTGAAGTTGTAGTTGTATTTGTACTTGTTTTAGTTGTAGTTGTACATTTACTTTTTGTATTTGCAGTTGTATTTGTACTTGTTATAGTTTTAGTTGTACTTGTTGTAGTTTTAGTTGTTCTTGTACATGTTGTAGTTGTAGTTGTAGTTTTACTTGTTGTAGTTAGAGTTGTAGTTGTTCTAGTTGTAGTTGTAGTTCCACTTGTTGTAGTTGTAGTTGTACTTGTACTTGTTGTAGTTGAAGCTGTAGTTGTATATGTTGTACTTGTAGTTGTACTTGTACTTGTTGTAGTTGTAGTTCTAGTTGTACTTGTTGTAGTTGTAGTTGTGATTGTACTTATTGTAGTTGTGCTTGTACCTGATGTAGTTGTTGTTTGTACTTGTACTTGTTGTAGTTGTAGTTGTACTTGAACTGTTTGTAGCTGTAGTTATACTTGTTCTTGTTGTAGTTGTAATTGTAGTTGTACCTGTACTTGTTGTAAATGTAGTTATACTTGTACTTGTTGTAGTTGTAGTTGTACTTGTACTTTTTGTAGTTGTAGTTATACTTGTACTTGTTGTAGTTGTAGTTGTAATTAATGTAGTTTTAGTTGTAGTTGTACTTGTTTCAGTTGTTGTTGTACTTGGACTTGTTGTAGTTGTAGTTATACTTGTACTTGTTGTACTTGTACTTGTACTTAATGTAGATTTAGTTGTGGTTGTACTTGTTGTAGTTGTAGTTGTAGTTGTACTTGTTCTAGTTGTGGTTCTATTTGTAGTTGTTGTAGTTGTAACTGTACTTGTTGTAGTTCTACTTGTACTTGTACTTTTACTTCATAAATGTTGTAGTTTTACTTGTACTTGTTGTAGTTTGTAGTTCTAAATGTACTTGTTGTAGTTGTAGTTGTTTTTGTACTTGTTGTAGATGTAGTTGTACCTGTACTTGTTGTAGTTGTAGTTCTACTTGTATTTGTTGTAGTTGAAGTTATACTTGTACTTGTTGTATGTGTAGTTGTAACTGTACTTGTTGTAGTTGTACTTGTATTTGTTGCAGTTATACTTTTTTTTCACTTGTTGTAGATGTACTTGTACTTGTGTTATTTGTACTTATACTTGTAGTTTTAGTTGTACTTGTACTTGATGTAGTTGTCGTTGTATTTGTACTTTTTGTAGATGTAATTGTACTTATGTCGTTGTAGTTGTACTTGTACTTTTTGTAGTTGTAGTTGTACTTGTTGTAGTTGTAGTTGTACTTGTACTTGTTGTAGTTGTAGTTGTACTTGTTGTAGTTGTAGTTGTACTTGTTTTATTTGTATATCTTCTTGTACTTGTTGTAGTTGTACTTTACTTGTACTTGTTGTAGTTTTAGTTGTACTTGTACTTGTTGTTGTTGTAGTTGTTTTTGTACTCTTGTATTTGTAGTTGTACTTGAACTTCTTGTAATTGTAGTTGTATTTGTACTTCTTGTAGTTGTAGTTGTAGCTGTACTTGTTGTTGTTGTAGTTGTGGTAGTTTTACTTGTTGTAGTTCTAGTTGTAGTTGTACTTGTTGTAGTTAAAGTTGTAGTTGTAATTGTTAACATTGTACTTTTACTTGTACTTGTTGCAGTTGTAGTTGTACTTGTTGGAGTTGTACTTGTACCTGATGTAGTTGTAGTTGTACTTTTACTTGTTGTAATTGTAGTTGTAGTTGTACTTGTTGTAGTTGTAACTCTACTTGTTGTAGTTCTAGTTGTACTTGTACATGTTGTAGTTGTAAATGTGCTTGTTGTAGTTATAGTTGTTTTTGTTGTTGTTGTAGTTGTAGTTGTACTTGTACTTGTTGTAGTTTTAGTTTTACTTGTACATGTTGTAGTTGTATTTGTACTTTTACTTCTGGTAGTTATAGTTGTAATTGTTATAGTTGTAGTTGTACTTGTACTTCTTGTAGTTGTAGTTATACTTGTACTTGTTGTAGTTGTAGTTGTAGTTGTACATGTTGTAGTTGTAGTTGTAGTTGTATTTGTGATTTAAGTTGTTGTTGTACTTGTTGTAATTGTAGTTGTAGTTGTACTTATTGTAGTTGTGCTTGTACCTGATGTAGTTGTAGCTGTACTTGTACTTTTTGTAGTTGTACTTGTACTTGTACTTTTTGTATTGTAGTTGTACTTGTACTTGTTGTAGTTGTAGTTGTAGTTGTACTTGTTGTAGTTGTAGTTGTACTTGTACTTGTTGTAGTTGTAGTTGTACTTGTACTTGTTGTAGTTGTAGTTGTAATTAATGTAGTTTTAGTTGTGGTTGTACTTGTTGTAGTTGTAGTTGTAGTTGTACTTGTTCTACTTGTGGTTCTATTTGTAGTTTTTGTAGTTGTAACTGTACTTGTTGTAGTTGTACTTGTACTTGTACTTGTCGTAGTTGTACTTTTAATTGATAAAGTTGTAGTTTTACTTGTACTTGTTGTAGTTGTAGTTGTACTTGTACTTTTTGTAGTTCTAAATGTACTTGTTGTAGTTGTAGTTGTTTTTGTACTTGTTGTAGATGTTGTTGTACCTGTACTTGTTGTAGTAGTAGTTCTACTTGTACTTGTTGTAGTTGAAGTTATACTTGTACTTGTTGTATGTGTAGTTGTAACTGTACTTGTTGTAGTTTTAGTTGTACTTGTTGGAGTTGTATTTGTACCTGATGTAGTTGTAGTTGTACTTGTACTTGTTGTAATTGTAGTTGTAGTTGTACTTGTTGTAGTTGTAACTGTACTTGTTGTAGTTCTAGTTGTACTTGTACATGTTGTAGTTGTAAATGTGCTTGTTGTAGTTTTAGTTGTAGTTGTACTTGTACTTTTTGTACTTGTAGTTATATTTATTCTGTTGTAGATGTAGTTGCAGTTGTAAATAATGTAGTTGTAGTTGTAGTTGTACTTTTTGTAGTTGTCGTTGTACTTGTACATGTTGTAGTTGTAACTGTACTGGTTGGTGTTGTACTTGTACTTGTACTAAATGTAGTTTTAGTTGCGGTTGTACTTGTTGTAGTTGTAGTTGTAGTTGTACTTGTTGTATTTGTATTTGTAGTTTTACTTGTAGTAGATGTAGATGTAGTTGTACTTGTTGTAGTTGTAACTGTACTTGTTGTAGTTGTAGTTGTACTTGTACTTGTATTAGTTGTACTTGTACTTGTACTTATAGTAGTTGTACTATTACTTGTTTTAGTTGTACTTGTAGTTGTACTTGTTGTAGTTGTACTTGTACTTGTTTTAGTTGTACTTGTACTTGTTGTAGTTTTAGTTGTACTTGTACTTCTTGTAGTTGAAGTTGTATTTGTAAATGTTGTAGATTTTGTTGTAATTGTACTTGTTGTAGTTATAGTCGTAGTTGTACTTTTACTTGTTGTAGTTGTAGTTGTACTTGTAGTTGTTGTAGTTGTACATGTTGTAGTTATAAATGTAGTTGTACTTGTTGCAGTTGTAGTTGTGTTTGTACTTGTTGTAGATATAGTTGTAAATGTACTTGTTGCAGTTGTAGTTGTACTTGTTATAGTTGTACCTTTACTTGATGTAGTTGTAGTTGTACTTGTACTTGTTGTAGTTGTAGTTGTATTTGTAATTTTTGTAAATGTAGTTGTACTTGTTGTAGTTGTAGTTGTAGTTGTAACTGTTGTAGTTGTAGTTGTATTGTACTTATACTTGTTGTAGTTGTAGTTGTATTTATACATGTTGTAGCTGTAGTGCTAGTTGTACTTGTTATAGTTGTAGTTGTACTTGTACTTGTTGTAGTTGAAGTTGTAGTTGTACATATTGTAGCTCTAGCTTTTGTTGTACTTGTTGTATTTGTAGTTGTACTTGTACTTGTAATTCTACTGTTGTAGTTGTGCATGTACTTGATGTAGTTGTAGTTATACTTGTACTTTTTGTAGTTGTAATTGTACTTGTACTTGTTGTAGTTGTAGTTGTACTTGTACATGTTGTAGCTGTAGTTCTAGTTGTACTTGTTGTAGTTGTAGTTCTACTTGTACTTGTAATTGTACTGTTGTAGTTGTATTTGTTGTTGAACTTGTTGTAGTTGAGTTTGTACTTGTACTTGTTGTAGTTGTACTTGTTGTAGTTGAGTTTGTACTTGTACTTGTTGTAGTTGTACTTGTACTTGTTGTAGTTGTAGTTGTACTTGTATTTGTTGTAGTTGTAGTTGTACTTTTTGTAGTTTTTGTTGTAGTTGTTTTAGTTGTAGTTGTACTTGTACTTGTTGTAGTTGCAAATGTACTTGTTGGAGTTGTAGTTGTTTTCTACTTGTTGTAGTTGTAACTATACTTGTACTTCTTGTACTTGTAGTTCTACTTGTACTTGTTGTAGTTGTAATTAGCCTTGTACTTGTTGTAGTTGTAGTTGTAGTTGTACATGTAAATGTAGTTGTAGTTGTACTTGTTCTATTTGTAAATGTACTTGTTTTAGTTGTACTTGTACTTGTACCTGTTGTAGTTGTACTTAAACTTGTTGTAGTTGTAGTTGTAATTGTACTTGTTGCAGTTGTAGTTGCTCTTGTTGTAGTTGTACTTGTTTTAGTTGTACTTGTACTTGATCTAGTTTTAGATGGACTTGTTCTTGTTGTACTTGTAGTTGTACTTGTACACGTTGTAGTTGTAGTTGTACTTGATGTAGTTGTACTGTACTTGTAGTTGTATTTTTTGTAGTTGTATTTTTTGTAGTTGTAATTGTACTTGTTGTACTTGTAGTTGTAGTTGTGTTTTTTGAGGTTGTAATTGTACTTGTTGTAGTTGTACTTGTACTTGTTGTATTTGTAAATGTAGTTATTGTAGTTGTAGTTGTTTTTGTACTTGTTGTATTTGAAGGTGTACTTGTACTTTTTGTAGTTGTAATTGTACTTGCACTTTTTGTTGTTGTAGTTCTACTTGTTGTAGTTGTAGTTGTACTTGTACTTGTTGTCATTGTAAATGTACTTGTTGTAGTTGTAGTTGTTTTTTGTACTTGTTGTAATTATAGTTGTATTTGTACTTGTGGTAGTTGTAGTTGTACTTGTACTTGTTGTACATGTAGTTATACTTGTACTTGTTGTAGTTGTAGTTGTACTTGTTCTAGTTGTAACTGTACTTCTTGTAGTTGTATTTGTACTTTTACTTAATGTAGATGTAGTTGTACTTGTACTTATTGTAGTTGTTTTATTACTCGTTTTAGTTGTACTTGTACTTGTACTTGATGTAGTTGTACTTGAATTTGTTTTAGTTGCACTTGCACTTGTAGTTTTAGTTGTACTAGATGTAGATGTAGTTGTACTTGTTGTTGTTGTAACTGTACTTTTTGTAGTTGTAGTTGTAACTGTACTTGTTGTAGTTGTAGTTGTACTTATACTTGTTGCAGTTGTACTTGCACTTGTACTTATTGTAGTTGTACTAATACTTGTTTTAGTTGTTCTTGTACTTGTACTTGTTGTAGTTGTACTTGTACTTGTTTGAGTTGTACTTGTACTTTTTGTAGTTGTACTTGTACTTGTTGTAGATGTACATGTACTTGTTGTAGTTTTAGTTGTAATTGTACTTGTTGTAGTTATATTCGTATTTGTTGTAGTTGTAGTTGTACTTGTAGTTGTTGTAGTTAGAGTTGTACTTGTTGCAGTTGTAGTTGTGTTTGTACTTGTTGTAGATATAGTTGTATATGTACTTGTTGCAGTTGTAGTTATACTTGTTATAGTTTTACCTGTACTTGATGTAGTTGTATTTGTACTTTTACTGTTGTAGTTGTAGTTGTATTTGTAATTTTTGTAAATGTACTTGTACTTGTTGTAGTTGTAGTTGTAGTTATACATGTTATAGCTGTAGTTCTAGTTGTACTTGTTATAGTTTTAGTTGTCCTTGTACTTGTTGTAGTTGAAGTTGTAGTTGTACTTGTTGTAGTTGTACTTAAAGTTCTACTTGTTGTAGTTGTAGTTGCACTTGTAGTTGTAAATGAAATTGTTGTAGTTGTAGTTGTAGTTGTACTTCTACTTGTTGTAGTTGTAGTTGTAGTTGTATTTTTTGTAGTTGTAGTTGTACTTGTACTTGTTGCAGTTGTAGTTGTACTTGTACTTGTTGTACTTGAATTTGTTTTACTTGTTGTAGTTGTAGTTGTAGTTTGTTGTAATTGTATTTGTACTTGTACTTGTTGTAGTTGCACTTGTACTTGTACTTATTGTATTTATACTTGTATTTGTACTTGTTGTAGTTGTATTTGCACTTTGTTGTTCTAGATGTACTTGTACTTGTTTTAGTTGTAGTTGCACTTGTACTAGTTGTAGTTGAATTTGTAGTTGTTGTAGTTGTACTTGTTGTAGTTGTACTTGTTGTAGTTGTAGTTGTACTTCTACTTGTTGTAGTTGTTCTTGATGTACTTTTAGTTGTACTTATACACGTTGAAGTTGTAGTTGTATTTGTTGTAGTTATAGTTGTACTTGTACTTGTACTTGTACATGTAGTTGTATTTTTTGTAGTTGCAGTTGTACTTGTTGTAGTAAAACTTGTACTTGTTGTATTTGTAGTTGTAGTTCTATATGTTGTAGTTGTAGTTGTAGTTGTACTTGTTGCAGTTGAAATTGTAGTTGCATTTGTTGTAGATGTAGTTGTATTTGTTGTAGTTGTAGTTGTAGTTTTACTTCTTGTAGTTGTAGTTGTACTTGTACTTGTTGGAGTTTTAATTGTAATTGTACTTATTCTAGTTGTATTTGTAGTTGTACTTGTTGTAGTTGTAGTTATACTTGTACCTGTTGTAGTTGTAGTTATACTTGTACTTGATGTACTTTTAGTTGTAGTTTTACTTGGTGTAGTTTTAGTTTTAGTTATACTTGTTGTAGTTCTAGTTGTACTTATGCATGTTGTAGTTGTAAATGTGCTTGTTGTAGTTGTAGTTCTTTTAGTAGTTGTTGTAGTTGTAGTTGTACTTGTACTTGTAGTAGTTGTAGTTGTACTTCTACTAATTGTATTTGTAGTTATATTTATTCTGTTGTAGATGTATTAACAGTTGTAAATAATGTAGTTGTAGTTCTAGTTGTACTTATACTTGTTGTAGTTGTAATTGTACTTAATTTAAAACACACAGGGAAGTCATTGATGGTCAGATTCTCATAAAAAAATGTCCACAAGGCCTCAGTGTCTCTGGCCTATTTCACTAACCTTTCAAAGGTTGCATGTGCAAGTTTCCGTCATAGGGCATACAACACATCTACATGTTTAGAGAGTTGTTATCCGTATTTGCTTGAACATACCAGCGGACCACAAATATTCTATTAGTTTATATTTTTGCTTTGGATTTCATATTTCTCTAAAAAGCTAATTATAGCTAATATTGCTCATTAACTCTTTCCATGCCAATCGTCTATATATAGACGATTTAGGTTACTATGTCTGTGCCAATCGCCTATATATAGACGATCTCACCAAGGTCTCTTTTTTTGTCAACATCTCAGTAGGATTAACTTTTATACACTTCCCAAACGACAATAACTCTCACAGAAGGTTAGAAAAAAACAGAAAATATCCACATGAATAGAAAGAAGCCGTTTTGGTCAATTATTTTCACATTTTTTCACTGAATGACTTGGTAATGAAGGTAAACAAACTATGAATAAACAAAGACTAACTGGTAGGCAACTAAAGGAGATAATTGCATGCTGTAAATTGGACACTGTACATAAATGAACAGCCTTGTTGGATTATTAGCAGCCTAATGGATTACTCTCACAGGGACTTTTGCATATTGAGGTTTACGAGAATTTTGTAAATAAAATTTTCAAAATTTTATTCTCTCCCTCTTTCCTTGCTTGGTACACACAATACATTCAGTCTATTTGCTTTTTGCATTGTTTGTTGTTGTAGTCCAGTTTATTACCTTCATTTTGATATATCACATGTCTACATTTATGTATATAGTCACATCAAATAATAGCAATATTGAAAGTACCGTACTGTTCATTATTTAAATTAAAAAATGCTCCGGCACAGACGTGGAAATCCACCTGGCATGGAAAGAGCTAAGTACATCTCAAAAACATTTGCACAGTATAAAAACAAATACAGAAAAGTAAATAGAAGAGAACAACCTTAAGTTTAATTTGATACCAAAAAGCACCAGATACAAATACAAAACATTACTGGTTATGAAGCAAGAAAAACAATAAATAGTGAGGCAAGAAACAGTTTTACTTCTAATATGGAAATGCTACCACAGGGGGCTGCCGGCTTTCCTATTCAGGCATGGAAAGAGTTAAGTACATCTCAAAAACATTTGCACAGTATAAAAACAAATACAGAAAAGTAAATAGAAGAGAACAACCTTAAGTTTAATTTGATACCAAAAAGCACCAGATACAAATACAAAACATTACTGGTTATGAAGCAAGAAAAACAATAAATAGTGAGGCAAGAAACAGTTTTACTTCTGATATGGAAATGCTACCACAGGGGGCTGCCGGCTTTCCTATTCAGGTATGTTTAACGACATGCGACCCAAGGTAACCAGAACCCAGTGCAAGGGACCTGGCAGCAAACTAAATGGTCCCCCTAGCTTAGTGCCTCTGAAAAACCATGTACATTCACACCATTCAGCTTCTTAGGGTAATCGGCTACAGATCTCAAAGTGACACAATTTTTCTTCAACAATAGGGACATTTCTGGTTAGGACGTCTGTTTCTGAAGCAGTGCTATTAAATCGCTACAGTTGGAAAATTTGTGTATCGTTGGTTTCCAATTTTTTTGGAGTGATTTACACTAACATAAATATTCTTTTTTTTTTTAGTTTCATTTTCCCCAATATGCTTTTTTACTGACCTTCACATTTACTTCTTTTCAGAGATTACTTCATTGAAATTAACACAGTATTTTTGCAATTTAAAATCTCAAAATGGTTTGTTTTGTTAAAAAATTGATCCCACAACACATTCTTTGTAAGACTGTGTTTTGCTACATCTGTTTTCTATGTCACATTCAAATATGTACTGCTAAAAAAAGATTACATGTATTTTGAAATTTTGCAGGAGCAGGGACCTCTTCATGTAAATGAGTATGGTTTTAATGTTGAGCCTCAATGGCACAAAATTTAGGAATGAGGCACAGAGCCAAGAATTGATTTTCTTTGCCCAACTGCTTTCATTTCACTTTATCACACACAAAAAAATTTGAAAGAAGTATATGTTTCTTCTGCTCATTCAAGCATTATCATAAATGATATGAAACACAAAATTTGCATTTTCAAGAATAAATAAAAAACATTAGTGTTTTTTTTTCTATAAACACATTGTGCAATGAAAGCATCAACAATTTTTTTTAAAAGAATACAGTGGTTTTTTTTTTAATGCTAAATCATATCTTACCTTGAAATAATTCCTCCCGCATCTCTGCTACTGTTAAATCATCAAGAGGTCGAACTTTTTCAAAGCCTAGGGCTGTAAAGAGTTCATTCATTTTGCTTGCATCTACATCAGTGCCTGTGCGTTCTCCCATACCAGTTCTACTTTTAAAGGTTTTGTTGTTTATGATGAGAGCCATGCCTCGTTCTGAATGCTTCATGTTGTAACGGTCGCTAACAAAATCTGCCTCTGACATCAAAGGTGGTGCAGATCGATGCAAACCCCGGCTGCAATAGGAATTTTATCCAAAACCATTAGCACAACTTTATATCACCATCCTGACATTTTCTGATTATCTGATGAGTGAAAAGATTTCAACAGGAAATTTTGCAGATTTTATTTCCTTTATGTATTTTTATACATGTGCTACTTGTTTAACTCATGGGTTAATATTGTGGGTAAAGAAAATGATGACCTCAAGCTCTTTTGTGCTGATCAAACTGGCCCTCATCAGGCAGGACTAAACTTTACAGCTTTGGATCCAAATCCAACGATCAACAATCTAAAAACGTTCAATCAAACTTTTTTTTTTATAATTAGAGATAAATTTTGCAAATTAAGACTATCATTTTCAACATACAACATAGGCTGAAAGCTCTAGTTATAAGTGTAATGAAAATAAAAAGATAAAGATTATTAAATGTACAATGTTTTTGAAGCACTAGCTTTTAAACCTTTTTTTTTTAATTTTGCTTTCCCGCCCTGTATAAATGATAATAAAAATTTTTTACGACAAATAGTGCTAATGTAAAAGTAGGCCAAAAATACAGATAAAATGATTTTCTGACTTTTTAAATCTAGTTTGAGATTATCATAAAAAAGTAGTCAAATATTCACGGCAATTATATCTTGAAAGTATTTGGGTTTAAAATTTTTATCAGTTTGAACATTAGCAAAAAAGTATATATAATTAAAACAAAAAAATCTCACAAGTCAATCAAAAGAATCATTTTAAACCAGTAGGCCTACCAAAGTCTGCTCTCTTACCGTGGTTCACCACGAGCGTCGAGTTCATCATTGATTTCTGAACTATCCCCTATAGCATCTACAGTATCAGCTGCAAGAGAAGCAAAAATAGGTTCATTAAAAAAGATAGGGTTTTATATTTTTAAGTTTGTGACTACATAATATCTTCTTCATATATTGAACTGACATAATTTATCTCATAGGATGAAAAGAATAGACCTAAGTAAGTACTAAGCTTCTCATTGCTTGAATTTTGTTGAAAAATACTGTTCAACACTCCAGTATTTTGACCGCTTCACCACCCTCATAGAGGAAGTGCAGTATTTAGAGGCTGAGGTATACAATGCAAGCAGCAGCAGCAGTAGCAGTAGGAGAAGTCAAGGGTCAATTCTCCAAAGGAGAGAAGGTGCTGTTGGAGTAATGGTGTAGAATCTACAGGTTCTTTCCACACAGCTGATACTACAAGGCTAACTTAATGTGACAGCCAAGCAAGACAGCACCTACAGATATGAACCATAGTATCGCCAATAGCCAAGTTCCATTTAAGAAACTATGACACTGAATTCCGCGAATTGATAGAGAGAAACTTAACCAACCCTCCTAACAAGCCATTTACACTGTCATTACATGATTAAGAGCAGTGACTCATAGACTCATATGGCAAGTCTTCATTTTATTCAGAAAACCGGTGTTCAAGTATTTGCAATTTATTCAAATTCAATTCTTTTTTTGACTAGCGTAGTCTTAAATAGATATATACTGTTTATACACTTAAGTTGTTTTCATTAATTGTTAAACAACATATATACAGACATTGTTTTAATCACTGTGATGCCTTAAAAGGTCTTCAAAATTTTTTAATATAAAATACATAGATTCTGATAAATCTAAAGATTGAAAGTAAAGCTTAAGAAGCACTTCTGTGAATGAAGGCTGTAGACAAGTGTAGCAATGCCACGAAATGAGACATCTTGTTGCAGAGAAATTTTTGGTAAATGTAATTTTTCTAAAGAAAGCTTAAAATTTTAATTTTTTTTTATACTGCTCTAATTTCTAATTTTCATGTCGTTTCAGAAGTAAAAGCACACAAAATAGAGAGGATTCTTTCTTGATTAAAAATAAAATGGAATTTTCCCTAAATAGGCTCCAGTCGTCTGCAGCAAAACGTCTCATTTGTGGGGTCGTAACACAAATAGATTTCAACTATTTTAAGAATGTCTCTACGGGACATTACTTATAATTTGACAATATTTGAAATACAAAGTATCAGTCTACTCTAGATCTAGAGTTTAGATCGAGAGGTAAGATCTTTCAAGTAAGTTTAGAAGAGGAAAAAAATTGGTTGAAAGAGGGAACTTTGGAAAATGACACGCAGATCAACATCCAGATCCAGACACTAGATTGGGTTCTAAAGACCATTGTGATTGAAAAATGATGAAGGTTAAATGATGAAGAATGATTTGAGATCTAGAGATTTAGATCTACTCACAAGACATGACTGCTGATAGTAACGTCGCAACTAGAGATCTAGATCCAATTTAGATAGGCCTATCTAGAATATCGATCCTTAATGGTTTGATCTTCTACTTGAAGAAATTTCTGTAGGTCCAATGTTAGATCTACGGAGAATTTCTAAGAATTCCTAACTTCCTTAGAACCTAGGAACTCAGGATTTTGGGATTTATAGTGGATTTACATCTATATTGTATACTATACACGTTATACAGTGCTTAGCAGTTAGCTCATAAACCTATTTACGACACTGACGTAAGCTTCCGGATTCCATCGCCTGTTTCGCGTTTTTTTTTTTTTTTTTTTTTTTTTTTTGGTTTTTTTTTTTTTTGTTTTGTTTTTTTTTAGGAGGGGGTGGGGGAAGAGGAAGAGTGTTGTGTTTATGGGCAGATCAAGATTGAATCACTCCTCTACTAAGATTCTTTCCCGGTATTGCAGAAAAAAGAGGCACGACATGCCCTAATCTAACACCGAGACATTGTTTCCACGCAGTTTAAGACCAGTCAGGCACTTATCACTAGCAGAACCAAAGATTCCGCTTAGTAAAAATAAAATACATGTAAGGCTCCGGCGAAAATATTGTTAAGAAGATATGAAAAGGGGCGTACAATAATGATGAATCTGAGAACAGCTAATTCTTTGAGATAAGAACTCATACTTTGAGCATGACATTTTTTCAAGCACATAAATCCCGAAATGAGGAAAAAAAATGAAACCCATGAACCCAAAAGTACTGGCTTACAAAATGCTTCTAAGCTAGATTGAAAGACTGATACACAGTGAACTACTGGTAGTAGGTACCACAAAGTGATTTTTCTACCCCAGCAAATTTGATTATACCCAATTGCACTGTAAAGATCTTGTTAAAATATGAAATTTCCAACAAATTTCATCAAAATCCGTTGGTAAATAAAAGTTTTACAGCTGTTTCCATTTTGCGCATAACGACACAAAACAAATTGCGTGCATCGGGTTGTTTTTAAGGACATATAAAAGTCATTTGTTAAATCTTATGAAACAAAAAAGGACATATTTACATAGTCCAAGACAATGACTATACACATACGAAATTTCACGGAGATAGAAAGTAAACAAAAGAATTTATTGGTCATGAAATATGGCCAAAAACACTTGTGGCATATCAAAATTACAAGCAAATACTCTAGATGAGGCTCTTTTGGACCATCGTAAAAAAACACATATTCTTCAGATTGTTTCAATACGTAGATTGCTAATACACAATGTTATATTTAGTTGACTCAATTTTTGTCAGCAACCTAGAAAGCCATTTTGAAAAGATAGAGAAAACCAAAATTGGCATAGCGCCAAATTTTGCGCCTTGGAAGAAAATTGGTAAAAAAGCGAATCATATTCTAGAAATTATATCATAAAAAACACAGTTTTCGTACTAGGGTAATGAAATTTTCGGAGTTTATGGTTTTTTAGATGCTGAACCTGATTATGTATCTATTTGATAATTTGACCACTGTTTCTATTTCAAAACTGCATTGTAAGTCAATGATAGAAGTAAAAAATTAATAGTCGCAGATGAATTATGATTGAACATATATTTTCAAATGTATACATGATAAAGCATTATGATTTTGATAGTTGTAGAAAACTCCCATGATAAACTGAGGTTCAATACACGCTTACATTAAAACTGAAACTGTATGACTGTAAAAGAAAGTATTACATAAGAGACACAATACATTACAGTTTTCAAAATATAAATTGATATATGGATTTACTGTACTTACATAGATTACCAAAATGAAATTGGAATTATGCTAATTATAGAGATGGTCAAAATATAATTAACCGGCGGCCATATGGGATTTACATTTTTTATATAGATTACCAGAATGAAATTTGAATTATGCTAATTATAGAGATGGCCAAAATAGAATTAATCGGCAGCTATATTGGATTTACGCTAATTATAGAGATGGCCAAAATAAAATCAACTGGCGGCCACATTGAAATTATGCTTGTTATAGAGATTACCAATATAAAATAAACCGGCGGCCATATTGGCATTATGCTAATTATAGAGATGGCCAAAATAGAATAACTTGGCGGCCATATTGGATTTATTGTATTTATATAGATTACCACAATGAAATTCGATTTATGCTAATCATAGAGATGGCCAAAATAGAATTAACCGGGGGCCATATTGGATTTATTGTATTTATATAGATTACCAAAATGAAATTGGATTTATGATAAGTACCAAGAAAAAATATTGGTAAATAAGCTTATTAAAGAGATTGCCAAAATAGAATCCATCGGCGGCCATATTGGATTTATGCTGATTATAGAGATTACTAAATTGGAATGAACTGGCGGCCATATTTGAATATAGAATTAAATGGCGGCCATATTGAAATTATGCTAATTATTAAGATGGCCAAAATAGAACTAATCGGCGGCCGTATTGGAATTAAGCTAATTATAGAGGATGCCAAAAAAGAAATTAAACGGCGGCCATATTGAATTTATGCTAATTATAGAGATGGCCCTAAAGAATTTACCGGCGGCCACATTGAAAATATGCTTTTTATAGAGATTACCAAGAAAAAATTAACCGGCAGCCATATTGTCATTATGCTAATTATAGAGATTACCAAGGTAAAATTAACCGGCGGCTTTATTGGCATTATGCTAATTATAGAGATGGCCAAAATAGAATTAATCGGCGGCCATATTGGAATTATGCTAATTATAGAGATTGACAAAATAGAATACACTGGCGGCCATGTTGGAATAATGCTAATTATAGAGATTGCCAAAATAGAATCAACTGGCCGCCACATTGAAATTATGGTTATTATAGAGATTACCAAGATAAAATTAACCGGCGGCCATATTGGATTTATGCTAGATATAGAGATTGGCAAAATAGAATAAACTGACGGCCACATTGAAATAATGCTTGTTATAGAGATTACTAAGATAAAATTAACCGGCGGCCATTTTAGCATTATACTAATTATAGAGAATGCCAAAATAGAATAAATTGACGGACATATTGGATTTATGCTAATTATAGAGATTGCATAAATAGAATACACTGGCGGCCATGTTGGAATTATGCTAGATATTGAGATTGCCAAAATAGAATCAACTGCCTGCCACATTGAAATTATGTTTATTATAGAGATTACCAAGATAACATTAATCGGCGACTATATTGCATTTATGGTAATTATAGAGATGGCCTAAATAAATTTACTGGAGGCCAAATTGGCATTATTATAATTTTAGTGATGGCCAAAATAGAATTAATCGGCGGCTATATTAGATTTATGCTAATTATAGAGATGGCCAAAATAGAATCAACTGGCGGCCACATTGAAGTTATGCATGTTATAGAGATTACCAAGATAAAATTAACCGGCGGCCATATTGGCATTATGCTAATTATAGAGATGGCCAAAATAGAATTAACCGGCGGCCATATTGGATTTTTTTTTTTATATAGATTACCGGAATGAAATTCGAATTATGCTAATTATAGAGATGGCCAAAATAGAATTAATCGGCGGCTATATTGGATTTATGCTAATTATAGAGATGGCGAAAATAGAATTAATTGGCGGCCATATTGGATTTATTGTATTTATATAGATTACCGGAATGAAATTCGAATTATGCTAATTATAGATATGGCCAAAATAGAATTAATCGGCGGCCATTTTGGATTTATTGTATTTATATAGATTACCAAAATGAAATTGAAATTATGATAATTATAGAGATGGCCAAAATACAATCAACTGGCATCCACATTGAAATTATGCTTGTTATAGAGATTACCAAGGTAAAATTGTTCGGCGGCCTTATTGGCATTATGCTAATTATAGAGATGGTCGAAATAGGCGGCCATATTGGATTTATTGTATTGATATAGATTACCAGAATGAAATTCGAATTATGCTAATTATAGTGATGGCCAAAATAGAATTAACCGGCGGCCATATTGGCATTATGCTAAATATATAGATGGCCAAAATAGAATTAATTGGCGGCCATATTGGATTTATTGTATTTATATAGATTACTAAAATGAAATTGGATTTATGCTAATTGTAGAGATGGCCAAAATAAAATTAACCCGAGGCAAAATTGGCTTTATGCTAATTATAGAGATGGTTAAGATAAAAAAAAACCGGCGGCCATATTGAATTTACTGTACTTATATAGATTACCAAAATGAAATTGGAATTTTGCTAATTATAGAGATGGCAAATATAGAATTAACCGGCGGCCATATGGGATTTATTTTTTTTATATAGATTACCAGAATGAAATTCGAATTATGCTAATTATAGAGATGGCCAAAATAGAATTAATCGGCGGCTATATTGGATTTATGCTTATTATAGAGATGGCCAAAATAGAATCAACTGGCGGCCACATTGAAATTATGCTCGTTATAGAGATAACCAAGAACAATTAACCGGCGGCCATATTGGCATTATGGTAATTATAGAGATGGCCAAAATAGAATTAATCGGCGGCTTTATTGGATTTATGCTAATTATAGCAATAGCCGAAATAGAATCAACTGCGGCCACATTGAAGTTATGCTTGTTAAAGAGATTACCAAGATAAAATTCACCGGCGGCCATATGTGCATAATGCTAATTATAGAGATGGCCAAAATAGAATTGATTGGCGGCCATATTGGATTTATTGTATTTATATAGATTACTAAAATGAAATTGGATTTATGCTAATTGTAGAGATGGCCAAAATAAAATTAACCCGAGGCAAAATTGGCATTATGCTAATTATAGAGATGGTTAAGATAAAAATAACCGGCGGCCTCATTGAATTTACTATACTTATATAGATTACCAAAATGAAATTGGAATTATGCTAATTATAGAGATGGCCAAAATAGAATTAACCGGCGGCCATATGGGATTTATTTTTTTTTATATAGATTACCAGAATGAAATTCGAATTATGCTAATTATAGAGATGGCCAAAATAGAATTAATCGGCGGCTATATTGGATTTATGCTAATTATAGAAATGGCCAAAATAGAATCAACTGGCGGCCACATTGAAATTATGCTCGTTATAGAGATAACTAAGAACAATTAACCGGCGGCCATATTGGCATTATGGTAATTATAGAGATGGCCAAAATAGAATTAATTGGCGGCCATATTGGATTTTTTGTATTTATATAGATTACCAGAATGAAATTCGAATTATGCTAATTATAGAGATGGCCAAAATAGAATTAATCGGCGGCTTTATTGGATTTATGCTAATTATAGCAATGGCCGAAATAGAATCAACTGGCGGCCACATTGAAGTTATGCTTGTTAAAGAGATTACCAAGATAAAATTCACCGGCGGCCATATGTGCATAATGCTAGTTATAGAGATGGACAAAATAGAATTAATCGGCGGCCATATTGGATTTATTTTTTTTATATAGATTACCGGAATGAAATTCGAATTATGCTGATTATAGAGATGTCCAAAATAGAATTAATCGGCGGGCATTTTGGATTTATTGTATTTATATAGATTACCAAAATGAAATTGGAATTATGATAATTATAGAGATGGCCAAAATACAATCAACTGGCATCCACATTGAAATTATGCTTGTTATAGAGATTACCAAGGTAAAATTATTCGGCGGCCTTATTGGCATTATGCTAATTATAGAGATGGCCAAAAAAGGCGGCCATATTGGATTTATTGTATTGATATAGATTACCAGAATGAAATTCAAATTATGCTTATTATAGTTATAGCCAAAATAGAATTAACCGGCGGCCATATTGGCATTATGGTAATTATAGAGATGGCCAAAATAGAATTAATTGGCGGCCATATTGGATTTATTGTATTTATATAGATTACCAAAATGAAATTGGATTTATGCTAATTGTAGAGATGGCCAAAATAGAATCAACTAGCGGCCACATTGAAGTTATGCTTGTTATAGAGATTTCCAAGATAAAATTAACCGGCGGCCATAATGGCATTATACTAATTATAGAGATGGCCAAAAATAGAATTAATCGGCGGCCATATTGGCATTATGCTAATTGTAGAGATGGCCAAAATAGAATTAAGCGGCGGCCATATTGGATTTATTGTTTTTATATAGATTACCGGAATGAAATTCGAATTATGCTAATTATAGAGATGGCCAAAATAGAATTAATCGGCGGCTATATTGGGTTTATGCTAATTATAGAGATGGCCAAAATAGAATTAATTGGCGGCCATTTTAGATTTATTGTATTTATATAGATTACCAAAATGAAATTGGAATTATGATAATTATAGAGATGACCAAAATACAATCAACTGGCATCCACATTGAAATTATTCTTGTTATAGAGATTACCAAGGTAAAATTATTCGGCGGCCTTATTGACATTATGCTAATTATAGAGATTGCCAAAATAGGCGGCCATATTGGATTTATTGTATTGATATAGATTACCAGAATGAAATTCGAATTATGCTAATTATAGTGATAGCCAAAATAGATTTAACCGGCGGCCATATTGGCATTATGCTAATTATAGAGATGGCCGAAATAGAATTAATTGGCGGCCATATTGGATTTATTGTATTTATATAGATTACCAAAATGAAATTGGATTTATGCTAATTGTAGAGATGGCCAAAATACAATCAACTGGCGGCCACATTGAAGTTATGCATGTTATAGAGATTTCCAAGATAAAATTAACCGGCGGCCATATTGGCATTATACTAATTATAGAGATGGCCAAAAATAGAATTAATCGGCGGCCATATTGGAATTATGCTAATTGTAGAGATGGCCAAAATAGAATTAACTAGCGGCCATATTGGAATAATGCTAATTATAATTTAATATAATTTAATAATTTTATTTATTCACAATAACTATTATCCTTTTAGCCCGTCCCAAATCTTTTATCACTATCTAGATCTCGATCTTTTTCGAGTCATCAGTCCAATCGTAAAGATTTACTCCAATTCCATTTAAAAATCTTATTGTCCATTCACTCAACCCCCCCCCCCCAAAAAAAAAAAAAAAAAAAAAAAAAAAAAAAGATCGTTTCATTTTTGTTATATTAAGAGAACATGTAATTATAAAATATAATATATGCAGCTGCTGATTGGTACCAGCTATATCCTGCTTGGGTAAATCAAGATTAGTCTCCAATTCGATTATATTTTGATAATATGGTATTATTTTGATGATTTATAGAAATCATTTCGATTCTACAGCATTGGTATTGTATTAGTATAGAGAAAGAAAAAATCGAAATCGATTCTACTGTTTTGATTTTTCATTTCGATATCTATTCTATGATATTTTGTTATTATGCTTGTTTATAGAGATAGAAGTATAGAAGTATTTCTCACCCCTATTTCATTGTTCAATATTGATTCACCATCTATGTGGCAGTTGTATGTTTCTATTACTTTATATGGAGTTCAATATTTCTTTCGTATAAAACTGACGGATCTTAAACTCTGTGCAAATAGCAATGAATTGAAATCACTTGATAAATACCTTAAACACATACGAAAACCTTTGGGTTTAAACTCTCAATGTATTGAATGTGGGAGGTATTAAAAACTGGAATTTTCAGATATCAAAAAATAACTTAAAAGACAGATAAGAGTGTTATCTGAGTTTATTCAGAGAAATCCAAATTATAATAATATAAAAAGAAATAATTTTATAATACACCAATTACCTGAAAAAGACACATAATACAGTCTAAAAAAATAATAATGTCAAATGAAACTTATGTATATAACATAAACGAATATGACATTTTTCATTAAAAGAGATAATAAATATAGGGGCATTATAGCCTGTTAAATGAATCCTCCTTTTTTTTTTTTTTTTTTTTTTTTTTTTTTTTTTTTAATCTGGTTGTCTTTCAGCTTACATTGCATTACAATAAAGCACAACTGATAATTCACATAAGATTTTTGTTCACATATTAATTAATTTACTCCAGTCAATATATTTTCCCTGTTCTCTTTAAAAGCGTTGTCAAGAGAAATAAAAATTGGATGATAAGAAAGCTTTGAGGATTCAAACAAGGTCCCACATTTTACTTCTGAAAAGGAACCACAAAAAAGAAAGATTAATATGGGAGGGGGGGGGGGGGCGGGTGAAACCTTAGCTAGATATATATCAAATTTGAAAATATATTGTATATAAAATAATGAGATAAAATTTACAAAAAGATAGTTTATAATAACTGCACAAAATTCTTTGTTTCAAGAGCTAATTTAATCTCATCAGATTTTAGTAATTATCTAAATAGAACTTTACAGGTTTAGAAAATAAGTGAAATTGAACATTTTTAGAAAATCTAATAATACAAAAAAAATAAAACTGAGCAAGTTTCTTTTTATCTACGATTGAACCTATAATAAATTAAGGAGGATGGAGGAATTCCGTCCCCCAATCAAGATTATCAATCGTTTTTAAGGGGAAATATTTGCATAAAGGAACAATAATTTTTTTCACTCATCCACAGACACATTCTAGGATATGTTTCGTCGTATTACGACTCATCAGTGTGGCTATAGAGTATAGATTTATTCAAGTGTCCACCATTCGGTTAAAATCGTTTTGTTTTGGCTCGAAAGTCCAAAATGCTCATAAATACCATATGTAAACTATAGGCAGTCTTTTTTGGGCCATGTGATGAGAAAAAAAACAACTAAAACATCTTGTGGCAACTCGATTGATTTTAAAGGAAACGGCAGCAGGGGAAAGAAGCGAGAAAAGATAAATGGCTAAATGTAAAATGAGTGACAGAGGCACTTAACAGCATCAAGGTATAGAGATGCGCAGAAGGTCATGATCGCCTACTGTAAAGAGCAGGGCCCTTAATTCATAGAGAATTTTCTATGAATAATCTAAGGATTGCCGTGTTTTACAAAAAAAAAAGGTACATCTAATAAAGGTAGTTGTAAGCTATATGTCTTTGTTGTTTCAACGTAGATGGTTACCGCATATGTTGGGCGCTGCTCTACATAAAATTATGTATAGACAACCACTGCCATAAATACAGCACAGATTGCAAATATAACATCTCACTCCAGTTCTATAACATTTTCAAAGCTGGAAAATACAAAGGACTCAAAGCATACATAGTGAAAAAACAAGCAAACCATAAAACAAAGGAACGTATTCACAGACAACACTTTGCAGACATGAAATTTGGTTGAAAAGAAAGACATGAATATTAGAAGATAAACATGTAAGTCTCACTTGTACATGAGGTGTAAGCTGACTACCTTTGATTGGTCTACAAATGTAGCCCAAAATTTGTCTTGACCTGCAAAGACTTAAAGCAAGAACAGATGATTTTTTCCCCTCTCCTAATTTTTGGAGAAAAAGAAAATGATTTTTGTGAAAGAGAAAGTTTGTTTCAAGCAGAAAGGATAAGAAAAGAGATGACATGAAAGATTGAAAAACCTGTCTTTCCTACTGGAGAAAACGAAGAAAAACACACTTAAAAAAAGATAATAATGCAATGATGTCACAAGGCTGCTTGAATTGAACCAACAGAAGATTTCAGCACTTTAAGCCTATATCTCTGCCAAGTCATGAACGGGAATTGATTTTTGAAGTCTACCAGCCTTATTCCCATTAAAATTGTGATAAAACAATAATTTGACTATAAACTTACAAAATAATTTTTTTTTACCACATCAAATATATATAACAGCTGATTTTGGATCTTTGTTAAATTTAAGTTCAGAGAAAATTTCTTTATCCGAGCAGCAACTCCTCTCCCTAAAGACTTTGACAGAATCCTGGTATAATGCTGTGTTTGAAAAGTACAAGTCTAATGGACATGTCTATACTAGAATTCATTTTTACTCCTTTATAACTGATCTTTGACTGCTATGGCGTCAAAAAAGCAATGATCACAGCTGAATTTAAAACTAGTTTTTTAAAAATTCTTGAGAAAAGAAGAAGGATCAACTTACACATCAAGGGCAAAATTCCTGAACTACGCTGCTGTGTCACGTTGATTCCAATCTCGTCCTTCTTCAAAACTCAGTAGATGGTAAGGATTCCCTCTCAAAAGCACATTGTCTCAAGTTGTTTAGTCTGTGGCTGGTGATCTTCTCAAAATGAAGAAGAGGTTGAAGATCTCCGTCAGATTATCACTGAAGATGTTGAGAGGAGCATATAATTATGAATAGACAGGAACGAGTTACACACACAAGCGATAGGCAAGAAAACGAGGGCATATATATATATATATATATATATATATATATATATATATATATATAGAGAGAGAGAGAGAGAGAGAGAGAGAGAGAGAGAGAGTGCCGAAAAACAACTCTAAGGCAAATACACACCTGGTAGCTATAGCAGAGGTAAAAGACACAGTAAAAAATCTGCAAACAATTTTCAAAGGGCTAAAAAACCAAATACATGCATTACAAAACTTCGCACGGAGACAGAAGAGATTGTTGTCTTCCTCTCTTTTGGAGACTATGCTTTCTTGTCCTATGGCATTTCCCAGGGAGCGACAGGGACATTCCGTGCCTGTTCTGTCTTGATTCCAAACAGAAAGTAAGGAACCTACCAAAAAAGAGAGCACTACAATCTTTACACACACAGATGCACAACAGCTTTTGGAGAGCGGTGGGAAAACAAAATGCAGTTAAATGTTTTAACAATAAACTCAGACATCCATTCCTAGAAATAAAGATAGCAAACATAGCCCCTCCATATTTATATATTCTTCTTGGAATCACACTAAAACATCCTAATCTGATACAAAAGGAAGTCCAAAATAGAGATGAGATAATAGCCAAGCAGAAACATTCAAATTACAGACGCAACTGCCTCAAAGCTGAAGAAAAGAAAAACAAATAGTTAAAAAAAGGTACTTTCAAAAGGAACGCTATACTAGATGATAAGAGCAGAAGAAGAATGTGGAGAAAAGAGGCAAAGAGGAGTTGAAAAAAATTGAAGAGACAAAAATAAAGCTGTGGGCCCAATCCAAGAAAGCTCAGAGACAGTACTACAAAAACAAAATAGAAAGACAACCATACCATGGTGGAAACTTTATGTCACCACTGAAGAAAATGATGACATTTTAGGGAGTTGCGCTCCCTACCAAAGATATGTTTGACACACTTAACTCACATTTTGAAGGCATTCACTCTTTAACCTCAAAAGCCCAACCAGAGGAAACCACATTACAAGCAGAGATTGCAACTTCTGAATACATCAAATTTTACAGACAGTGCTTTCCCAATCGCATCATTGCCAAGCAGCACATTTTAAAAAAGAATAGCACCTGGATTTTATGCATAGGACAGGTTTTGGACTAGGCTTTCTTAGGGAGCAGGATGGGAACAACTTCACTCAACTGTTTCACGCTTGGCAAGAAGTGCAGCCATAAGAAATGATAAAAATAGAATGAAAAATATAATAGAAAACGTCTTGCTGTTGACAGCCCCAGAACTCAACTCCCTTGTACCACAGACAAAACCCAGACAACAACAAAAATAGTTAATAATATACCCCAGAAAAAAATTTGAAAATGAAATTTTATTGGGAAATGACATCAGTATTGCATTTACAATTTTGTGTTAAAAAAGTAGCGTGAATTGCATTCCACACATTCCAGCTGCATGCCTTTTTCTACTGCGCGGGTAAAATTCCTGGGAAGAGACAGTGTCCACCCATCCACTGTGAGCTGTCAGATAAGGGTGCTAGATTTATGGGCTTATGGCAAGTTGCTGACAAACTAAAAAGTGAACAGAATTTTGGTCTCCAAATGTTGAGATACGCTGATGACGGACTGTATTAATTCCAGAAAATAAAAAGAAAGGACTTGCGACAATTATTAACCTGATTTTTGAAGAAGAGAACAGAAAAAAGGTGTGAATGCAATTAAATAGCAAAAAGATAGAACTAATGGTGATTAGTCAAAGTTATAGTCTCCGCACATCAACATCTTTATCAAAGGTAATAAACTCAAGCAAAGGGGTCAATTCAAATACTTGGGTACTTTAATAGTCAAGTGATGGACGTAACTTACACTGAGCATCCAGAGAATGAAATCTATACTAACAAATAACCACATCTCAATTCGCACAAAAAGAAGAGCCCTGAAGTGCTCTATTGAACCCATTCTGATGTATCAATACAAAGCTTGCACAATTTCAAAACAGTTACAAAAGAAACTGGAGACAACAAAATGAGATTCCACAAATCTCATGGACTGTAAAGAAATCAACCAAAACTGTTACAAGAAGCCGACACTACAAGATTCAGCATAAATAAAATAAGTAAACGCCAGGCAACCTTTTTTGGACATGTCAAGAGAAGACAGAAAGTACAAAATTTTGTGACAACTGGAATGATTGTACCAAAACAGCATCAAAAGATGTTGGATGGACTTTCAAAGTAGGACGAGTGACAGAAGCACTGAAAGTGATGAGGGATAGAGATGTGTGGAAAGTCATGATCGGCAATGCTAAAGAGCACAGCACCTAACTGATTGATTGATGAGTTCAAAAGACAATTTTTCCTTCTGTTGAACTAGATTTGGATACATTGGACTAAATTTCCCCTTCTCTTCATCTTTTATCATGCTTGTAATGGTACTAGATCTAGAGGTTTAACTATAATAACTCAACGCCCACTTTGGAAATACTTTGTATGAAACGAAACAAACTGAGACAGCACAGTAGGCCTTACAAGACTGTTTCCACAGCAGCTGCGAGCATAGTTATTGTCCAAAAAGCTTTGGTCCATGTGCTCTCACGGTTGTGGAAACCTGCTCAACAGTAAAAAAAATGCTTGGACAGTTGTGTAAGACGCTTCCAGTGTGTAAAAATCAACTGATCAATGCTGCTCTTATGGCATGATGAGGCCCATAGAGGGCAGGTGCACAACACAATGGCCAGAGAGACTAAATCAAATGTCGTGTTTTCCTGTTTGCTGAAGATGGGTGAGATTGGGGCACTAATAACATACAGGACCTGCAATGTTTCACATAAGCAAAAATTTTCGTTCAATTTAATGTTAAGAAGCAACCTGTTAAAAACTTCTTCACAAAATACTTGAGTTTATAAAAAAAGGAAGAAAAAATTAACACTACTCTGAAATACAGACTTATCAATGCCAGATGAGATAAAAAAAAAAATGTTAAAGTGCTAAAATGTGACTTGTGCATGTTAAAGTATACTAAATTTACTTTGATTTTTTTAAACATATTCATAAATCATTGTTTACACAAAAATCTGAAGTTTAAAAGAAATAAACAGCTAAAGTGTTCAATTATATAACTCTCTTAAGAAGCCTATAATAGTGAAATGTCTAATTGAAAAAGCTTATTTTATTTCAATATGGCTTTTTTCAACTCTTTCAGCTTCCCTCTTCAAATATAATTTTTCTCTAACAATGATTGAAATCTTGATACCTGAGGTTATTTGTTAAAATATTTGTATACTGTGCCAGTTCAAGTAATCTATAAAATAAACATATCTCAAACAAAATGCAATCAGCACCATAAAAATATACATTGTGATGTTTTAAAGAAAAGTCTTGCCATTTTTTTCCAATCTCATTTACAAGACAGCCCAACGTGTCTTCATAATGCGTGAAAAGCATATCAAGGAAAATTTGATAACAATGCCAATACTTCGAAAAGTTTGTGCTGTAAAAATTTGAAATTGGTTCCACATAAATTGACAATCTGGTATGAATTTGATGCCTACTTTTGTTTTTAAATAAAGAAAACTATAAAAAAAATATGACTGAGTATTTGTCCTCTCTGTTGTTGGAACTGAATGACACTTCTTAGACAATGTTTTAAATAATTAATGAGAGCAACAGAGGGTTTTTAAACAAGATTCCTCAATTAAAATCCATTAAAAAAGTATCAGTTTAGTCAGCTTATGATATTTACACAACTGCTGCTTTCTGTGACTAAGACTGCTGGCTCTATATTTTTTCATTAAATCTCAACAGCCAAAAACCTTGTGGATTCGAAGAAAACCCTTTACTTTCTAATTTATCTTAAATAAACCAATCACAGTAGGTATTCCAAACTGAAAATCGTACTCTTCAAAAGTCTAAATGGAAACTGTGACAGTAAAGTGCTTGAAAAGAGATGAATTTTGGTGAAAAAATTTTTAAAATCCGTTGATAAATAAATTTTTTATGATTTTTATTTTTTTGGACTTTGAAATTTAACGCGATCCCGCGACACAATCATATACGCCAAGTTCACCATACAAAAAGGAACACAAAAAAAGCAGACAGACTGTTGATAATTTATAAATTTAATCTTCATTTATTGTACTTCCCCAAAAATACAACTTCAATAGATAGAATCATACATTTCTCA
>JAWDGP010007526.1:2500-15450 GCA_033675545.1 Elysia crispata | reverse complement strand
ATATATCTTGGTATTTGTCATCCTTCACTTGGCTAGTTCATTAGCAGCGCAGAAGTTCAGGATTTTATAATTGCTTACAAGAAAAGAGAGCAACATCTGTATTATGAGAGGTGGTATGCTGATTACCGACTAGTGTCTTTATCATAAGTATCTTTTTCATGGAAGAAGATTTCCTGAACATATAATTACAAAATATATATATATTGTTATATATATATATATATATATAGATATAGATATATATATATATATATATATATATATATATATATATATATATATCTAGTCGATCCACTACCCCTAAATCAATAGATCAAAATAAATACAGCTCAATGCATAATTGTATCTGATGCTACAATATTTTTTTAATTGCACTTTTCTATAATTTTTTGACAAGTGCTGCATTTTTGTATTTGTATATTTTTTTTTTTTTTGCAATAAATTAAACTTCTGATATAAAAAAGAGCAAGTACTTTTTTACATTCAAGGGACAGAACTGTTCAAGTCACGAATGATTCGGTAAAATGTTATGTCTATAATTGCGCTGTGTATTTTGTGGAATGTGAAGATAGTGTATACATTTGATTGTGGCGTACATAAATAAGGCTCACCAAAGACCTTCAAATAAAAAAGTGGAATAAGAAATAAGGGGCTATAATTCTTTAACGGCATTTATATTTAAGGTAAGTTTGATTTATGCACGTTCCTTATATCTTCAATTTCCCTTCTCTAACTAGTCATCTGAATCTTTACTCTTAAAAACATTTTAATTTCCTCAGCGCATACATCGATCACAGGTTTGAGTGCTGTGAGTGAAGTTCATAAGCAGTGGGGGAATGAAAAGCGAGAATGTATGTGCCTTAGCCTTAGCCTTAGATTTAGCCTTGGAGCTATAAAGAACGACGAACATGAGGGTTCGCCCTCTTTGCAGATAGCATTTTTGTTGAGAAAGACAGGAGATTTTACATCTGTAAAACTAAATCGGGAGAGGTGAGAAATTATAAGATCTGGATCAAGATTTTGATTTTAATTAATGTTAAAGTAAATTGTAAAATAATAAGAAGATTTAGAGATTTAAAGAAATAATTAATTTACTTTCAGAAGTTTTGTTAAATGATGTCTAGTAAATCATGATATTGTTGATTTTGTTGATATGAATTAAAGATTGAATAGCTGATGCTAAATTAAAAACTGTTTTCCTATTTTATTGCAGGAAAAATTATATTAAAAATTTAGGCCCGAACAGAAAAAACTAAAAAGAAACAAATTAACAAAATAAAATTATCAAATCTCCTAAGTTTCAACATATGAAATTATTATTGGCAAAAGTGAAAGGACAATTTGTTGCTTCGTCAATAAAAGAAAAGAAATAAATTGTGTCCTGAGTGACGAAAAAAAAAATTTTATACTTATTCTGATATCTCATAAAAAAAACGGAACTCATGAACTGAGTTATATATAAGAAGAGAAACTATTATATTCTGAAAAGACAATTTTGTGTAAAGAAAGACAAGTCAAGAAAAAGGACTATTACAACAAGAACTGGTGTGTGTTAAATAACCAAGGATTGGTGAGTGTGTGAGAAGACAAGGACTGGTGTGTGAACAAAGATCTGGTAGTTGGAAGCAAGACGTGGAATACAAGGAAAGAAAAAGAAAAATGTAATTGATAAGATAGAATTTATATAAGAATTAATAGCGTAAGTTTAATTTATAATTTTGTTTTATAGATATATTTATTCAGTTTATTAAGATTATTGTTTTGGTTTGTATTATGTAGAAGGGGGGATTTCATTAGAATAAATATTGGAAATTTAAAATATTGTTGGGTTTTTATTTTGTCACATAAGTCTCTCTCTCTCTCTCTCTCTCTATATATATATATATATATATATATATATATATATATATATGTTTGTAACATATTTAAAAAAAAATATATTATTTATTGTAATTAATTTATCTTAAGTAATAATAAATTTTTTTATAGAATTTGAGTCCTTTGCAAGGAATTATAATCAAATTTTATAATTTAGAGTAAAATTATATATCCCTATTAATTATAATATAGTGAGTACATTAGAGAGGGAGTTTAATCTTTTACATGGAGGGGACATGTATAGATAGAAGATAGAAGATAAATTAGCACAAGAGGAGTATTTTACAAGTGCCCTAAACTTGAAAATAGATCGAGAATACAGGAGAAAAATATATCCTGGAAAATATTTAAAAACAAATATGTTTTTATCAAGCATTGTAATAAGTTTTCCTGTAGCTTTGAAAATACGCATTTCCTAGAAAACCATGACACCACATGCAATCGAAAAAAAAATTGCCTTTCAAACCAAAGATAACTGGTACAAGTTTACGAAAATCAGATCCAGCTGATTAAGCAATGAAATATTTATGTATCTAAGATAGGTTTCCTCAAACCTTGTGTTTTAAGTTTAGAAAATTAGCAATTCCTGAACGCCCATCTATCATACGATTTCGCTTCTAAATCTCAAGACTACTAAGTCTAGGTCCAAGAAAGTCAAATATATGAGCTTAAAAAAACTCGAATCTCTAAGGTAACTGATAAATTTATTTGTACATCAGATTTACCATTTGTTACTTATTTTCATATCACAATTATATTGAATGAGAAGTTTGTCTTTACACGGTGCGGATGGTTGTTTTGGAGATTTAACTATAAAACATCCTCTAAAGTTCGAGCCACTTGCTTGATTCCTCTATTATTATTTCGATCCACCGATTACCGCTCCCCAGATTTAAAAAAAATATTTATGCTTGACGCTAAAAAAGATGCACATAAAGAAAAGCGCTCACAAAGCTTTTGAAGAATAAATATTTACATTCTTACCTTTATACCTCTTGTAATAATGAAGTTATTGCCGTATTGTAAAGAAATCTGAAGAGTTTCTTGCTCTAAAGCACTTCTTTATCGTGCAAGTCTTTTGAAAACTTTAGAAGCGATGATTAAATAGTTTGATCTTTTTATACATTGGGGTCTCCTCAACTCCTCGCTTAACCTCGTGCAGAAAGAGAGAGAGAAAGTGAGAGAGAGAGAGAGAGAGAGAGAGAGAGAGAGAGAGAGAGAGAGAGAGAGAGAGAGAGAGAGACGGGTTCTCCTAAAGTAAATTCCGTCTCCTAAGCTTACAGTGGAGACTTATCCGTCGATCGAGACTTTTATAAAGGTTTCGCAGACGAAGATAACGGGTTCTCAGCTTCACTAGTATATTCTCTCACTCACCTAGATCCTTTGCGACGAGGAAAGCAATCGCAAACTGTAGCATGCCTTGAAAAATAAGGACTGGTTTCCCAGATCGAAATGGGTCTCACTATTTTTTACTTACGTCATTTGCATAAACTCTTCATATTTTGCAGTAAGTAGTATAATCGCCTGCTGAGAACGCAATCATTAGAAAAGGGTTTCATTATGACAACTTGCTAGCAATGCTTGGATTGTACTGGGTACTAGCCCGGTGATAGCGCGCAGTATAGTAATGAGAGTATCAACTATATGCCCACACTTAAATGATTTCGAGTTTCAGTGAGGTTTTGTGGCTAATACGTATTATCTCGACTAATGCACCCTTGCAAAGTAAACAAAGCCGGGCATTTTACATATGGCACCAGGGTAACCTCAAGCTGGTTACAGACAGACAGACAAACAGCCCGACCGACATACAGGGAGAGAGAAAAAGAGGGACACAGAAGGACAGAGAAAGATAGAGAGACATAGAAAAACAAATAGAGATAGAAAGACACAGAGAAAGAAAGAGACACACATGTTCTCTAAAAGTAGATTCGGTCTCCTATGTTGCATTAAAGACTTACTCGTTGATCGAGAGTTCTATAAAGGTTTCGCAGATGAAGATAACGGGCCCTCAGCTTGACGAAGTCAGCATATTTTTAAGACTATTCTAAAGCATATGCGACGAGGAAAGCAACGGAAAACCACCTCATAATGTCATATGCCCACTCCTGGTCTCACTATACTTTACATAATTTGCATAAACTCCTCCTAACGGTAGGTAGTATAATCGCCTTTTTCAAACATGCTTGCACCTTCGCTGCGAACGCAACCATTATGAAAGGGTTTCATGATGACTGCTTGCTAGAAATGCTTGAATTCTACTGAGTACTAGCCCGGTGACATCAAGGTGTAGTGGTGAGGGTGTAACCATATGCTCATACTTACATGAATCGAGGCAGTTTTAGGGAGGTCTGAGGTCGCTTATATGTATTTTCTCGACTAACTCACCGTTGCAAAGTAGAAAAAAAAAGCTGGATATTTTGCACACGGCGACAGCGTAACCTCGAGCTGGTTACGTTATGACTTATTATCAGCGCTGTGTAAGTCGTTTGCGAAACCTCATTAATGCCGTGAGATTTCATGGATCATTCGATTAACACATCCGAAGTTAAGCCTTCGTGAGAAGAACCGGATGTTACGTCCTCAGTAATCAATTAGTTTTCATGAGAACGCTTTCAACTATCATTGGCCAGCCAAAGGAATAGGAATTTATTTTTTTCCTTTCTGACGTAATACAGAGCTCTTTGATTTCCGATACGAGAACTGGAGACACACACACACACACATATATATATATATATATACAGAAAGAGAGAGAGAGAGAGAGAGAGAGAGAGAGAGAGAGAGAGAGAGAGAGAGAGAGAGAGAGAGAGAGAGAGAGAATATTCCACGAAACGATTAGCGTCACAAAAACTTAATTTTGTTGTACATAATTTTAAATTCTCAACTAAAGGATTTATCTCATAGAAACATAAAAACATTTACCTTGTGAAAATTATAATGCATAATTAAATAAAATGTATAATAATGTTATATTATTTTAAAATTAAATCTTAAAGTTTAAAGACTATAATGAATTAACTTATAATTATATTATGATACATATAACATAAAAGACATATTACACTTATTTTTCTGTAGGCCTAGTAATGATATTTCCGCACGTCTCGTCCAGTCTTTATCTTTTATATCTTTCATTGAATAGTCTATTTGATTTTGTCAAAGAGGAGTGGAGCATTCTCTATTATGTACCTGCAAAATATTAATAAGGACAAGCAGATGTTCCGACTGAGCAAACACTTCAATTTTTCTGTCCTTTCGTATCTGCGGTTGCTAAGGTCTTCCGACATATTAGTTTTGATAAACTTATTTTTCATGACAGCAAGCATAAGAAAGGTACCCTACCAGGATTTTTCCAGTCCTATATAGAACAAAACTTACAACTTACGTGGTTAATGGTCTACTGAGATTTTAGCCAACAAGTTTTTCAAGTTTCTCAATACATGACAATGGAGGAAGTAACATAGTTTTAACTAAATTCCGGCCTGAAATCGGGACCTCTCCTCTATGGATTAAGGCCGTAACAGATCATCCACACTGCCATCTTTCATTACTATTATATAAAAATAAATCACTCAAATAATATGAGGCATCCATAAACTTACTCTGTAAATGTATTTAAATACAACACTCCAAAATAAAAAGATGCACCTGATGCCAAATCTTTCCATGCATATCTTGCTCCTAGATCTAGACTTACAAAGTATATTATTGATAGAATAGTTATCTAGCAAAGCCAGTCGTATCAAGGCCTAGCCTATCCGATGCATTAGAAGCAAGATATCGCAGATCTACATCTAGGTTATGTCAGATCACCCACCTAATTTTGAATAATTACATAATACAATTTTAAATTCACTAGTAGTGGAATATAGTTACCTGAAGGGCATAAAACCACTACGGTTTTTACCATATAGATCTAATAGTTTACCAATTGAGTTGTATTCATATAATTTTACTCCAAACCCTTTTTCAACTTATCAGCCATGGAAAAGAAGTATAAAGGTTTTTTTTTTTAAATTTAGGAAAAGAACATCTGTTCGGATCTCGAAAAGTTTTCGAAATAAATACTGTACAAAATATAACCAGCAAGCACCAACACACAGCCACAATGACCTCGATTCTTTTTATTTCTACCTTTTAGACAGTAAAGCTTTAAAAAAAATTCTGCAAATAATCAAAAATGTGTAATTATTATCAGTATAAATGATTATCAATTTGTAGGGAACTTTTCTAGACAATACTCCAACAGAACTCTATTGTTTACAAAATAGAATAAAAATAAGTTCCCACCCTCTGTGGCAAAAATAGTTGAGGCGGCACCGGCAAATTACGAAAATACGCGGGACATCCCGAAGTGCCTGTCTGTGTATCTGTACGTTCCTTAATTTGTGGTACCTAGCGCTACGCACTATCTGTCTAGTCATATTTATATCACGGCATAAATAATGAGAAATGTGAACTAGATGCTTGACTAATATTATTTTCCCACTTCACACTCCTTCACCTAAACTGCAAACTATGTTTAAAATCGCCAACACATATTGCGAAGGAAAAATATAATCCCACCTTTCACCTTTTTTCAAAAAATATTTAATCTCATAGGGAAAATCCAAAAATGAACACTGTTTTACATAAACTTGATCAACATGTTCAAAAAAGACTAGTATCCCTAAAATAATTGTTCATCCATTTTATTTTCTCCTAGTCTTACTCTCATTTTTATTTCCCATAAGTATCAACACGCTGGATGTCACATTTTGCCCATCTCCAGGTTTTTCCTTTTGCTCAAACTTAGATACGGCCTTTCGTGCCCGCTTTTATCCATCACAAGAATTAAATGCAATTTGATTTCGCTACTTTGTGATAACGCAATTTCATTTAAAAAGTCTTTAGATATAGATCTGCTTTTCTAGACTACATTTAAAACTTTGTTATTCAATGCATCAAGACTGTGAATGCCTTAAACATTACAAAGTCAAGATCTAAATGTAAGTGTGAATCTAGAATAGCACCTCTGACCAGTGTGAGTCTCCAAACTTAGCGAAAATTTTTGTTTAATCTTCTTTAAATCTATAGTTTAGACCTAAATTTAGATTTCTAAATCTTAATCTAGACCTCTGTCTAGATGCAATATAGTTTTACAAGATAGGTATAAATCCACAAAATCTATTTCAAAATCCAAAAATGTATATCTTTTTCTAGGGAGTCTACCTTCTAAATCTATGTCGAGATATAGAATAGACCATATAATCTAGTTATCGTGGCTAAAAATCTTTTTATTTTTAAGAAACACATTGTAATAAATTCAAAATTATCTAGAACTAAGTTTAGATTTTTAACATTACGATCCTTAATTGCCAGATTGGTGTTCTTCCTCAGCTTGGTGAGCAAAACGATAAGCATTTTTTGGCCTAAGTCGCCATTATTTGTGGAACTTGCTCGCAGTTTCTTAGAAAGAAAAGCATTGTACATTTACTATGAAACCTACATCCGGGGCCTCAAAAAGGTCAGGAGAATCTAGGATCCAAACTGCTCTACAAATCAGCACTAAACATTCGGCCATAAACTTGGTTATACAAAGTGTAGATATATTTGGACTAATTAATTTGATCAAAATGAATCAGCAGGGATTGTATTATAAAAGACAATTAAAAAAAAAAAACAATATTGGTCGGAGAAAGCTTACACTCTATACCTACATAAAGCGAGTCGCTTAATCAAGCTGGTTTTTTTTTCCTGTGTTCACAATGTGAAAGAATATTTATACAAAACGTGGTGTTAGAACATATCTCCACGATTTAAGTTAGGAGCAACTGATGCTCATGACGCTATGACTGTCCTAGACATTTCTGTTTTTTTGAGTCACGAAGTTAGTAAGAAGCCCCATGATTGGCCCTTTCAGTTACAGGAGAGTGGAAGTAACCGGTCAGAAAATGGTAAAATTCATTACTGCATGGAATTTTGTTTTGGGGGAGATAGCATGGAAAAACCAAAGTTACCTTTTTATGAAAAAGGTACAAAAATATTTTTAAAAAAAAGCCATGTAATAGAATATAGTCTATAGAATAAAAAAAATATAATTTTCTTTGATATAGAGACTTTTAAAGCATAAAATCTGTTTTTCTGTTCAAATGAACAGGTGTGGCAAAAATTACAATATTTTGTTGTTGACGTTCAACAAAAGGAAATTTTAAAACAAAACAAAAAATAATTACATCGTCGAAAGCATCCAAAAAAAAAAAAACTATTGAGCGAATATGAGGCATTAAAATTTTGTTCATATATGTCGCCTAAAGAGAAAATGAAAGAAAAAAAAAGATATTAAAGGAAGAGGAGAAAGAGAAGAAGAAGAAGAAGAAGAAGAAGAAGAAGAAGAAGAAGAAGAAGAAGACAAAGAAAAAGAAGAAAAATAAAAATGATAATAATAATAATAATAATAATAACAATAATAATAATAATAATAATAATAATAATAATAATAATAATAATAATAATAATAATAATAATAATAATAATAATAATAATAATAATAATAATAATAATAATAACAATAATGATAAAAATGATGAGAAGGAGAAAAAGAAGAAGAAGAAGAAGAAGAAGAAGAAGAAGAAGAAGAAGAAGAAGAAGAAGAAGAAGAAGAAGAAGAAGAAGAAGAAGAAGAAAAAGAAAAAGAAGAAGAACAAGAAGAAGAAGAACAAGAAGAAGAAGAAGAAGAAAAAGAAGAAAAAGAAGAAGAAGAAGAGTGGGACAAAAAGAATATTATTTGATTATAGACAGTTTCTTTCCTGATAATATATAAAAGACGTGATTTTTTGTTTTGCGCATCATATTCTAAAAAAAAGAACTGCAGGAAAACGAAATTAATAAAAAAGAAAAATACAAAAAGAAAACGATATTTTACATGTAAATGATAACTATCTTGGCTGTTACCTCATGATATCTCAGGCTATCTCAAATTATCTTAGGATATCTCAGATTATCTCATAGTATCTCACATTATTTCAGTATACCTCACGTGTTCTCATATTATCTCATGTTATTTCAGGATGTCTTACGTTATCTCAAGTTATCTTATGTTATATCACGTTATCTCCGGATATCTCATGTTATCTCACGATACCCCATGCTATCTCTTATTACCTAAGATTATCTCATAAAATATCGTATTATTCCAGAATATCTCAAGATAGCTCACGTTATCTTAGGTTATATCATGTTATATCACTTGAAGTATGGATATCTTATCTTATCTTACTATACCCATGCTATCTCTGTTTATCTCAGTTTTTCGACATAAAGTATCATGTTATTCCAAAGTATATCAGGATATATCATGCTATCTCAGGTTAACTCACCACTGCAAGAAAAAGAACTAAAAAATTCGAGATTAAAACACCTAAACACAAAACTCCTGTTTCAAAATTCAAAAATGTACTTAACGTAATAAACTTAAAAAATATCCATTTTTTTACCTCAGGTTATCCCATGTTATATCAGGATACATCAAGATATCTCACGTTATCTCATGATAACTTAGGATATCTCACGCTATATCGGAATATCTCAGGATATCTCACCTTAGATCAGGATATCTCAGGATATCTCACGTTGTTTCAGAATTTCTCAGGATACCTCACGTTATATCGGGACAACTCATGTTATATCAGGATATCTCAGTGTACCTCAGGTTATCCCATGTTATATCAGGATATATCAAAATATCTCACGTTTTGTCATGATATCTTAGGATATCTCACGTTATATCAGAATATCTCAGGATATCTCACGCTATATCAGAATATCTCGAGATATCTCAAGTTATCTCATGTTGTCTCAGGATATCGCAGGATATCTTATATTATATCATTTATCTCAGGATATCTCATTTGTTGCACTTTATCTCACGATACCACATGTTATCTCACATTATCTCAGGTTAACTCATGTTGTCTCATGGTATCTCAGGATACCTCACGTTTTCTCATATTATCTCATGTTATTTCAGTTTATCTCATGTTATCTTACGTTATCTCAGGATACCCGATGTGATCTAATGCTTTCTGAGGTTATCCCATATGGTATCAAGTTGTCTTAGATTATGTTATGTTATCTCAGGTTATCTCATGTTGTCTCAGGATACTTGAGAACATACTATGTTATCTTACGTCACCACACATTATCTCAGGATATCTCACGTTATTTCTTAAATGAAAACTACCGTTGCAAAAAGGCTAAATGATTCGAAATCATAACACTTACACAAATCTTCTATTTCAAGTTCTTTGATGTAGATATAATTATACATTCATGGTCATGAAAGCAAGAAGAAAAATTATCAAAATAAGAAAAATATAAATTCAACGTTTCTTAGCATCAAAGTATGTTATAAATAATAACAATAATTTCATAGATCATTAGCCTTGAAACCCATTTTAATTTAATTTAGAATGAAATGGTCATTATGTCCACAAAACAACATGTCATGCTTTCCACCATTTTCTTCTAACTTCCTAATCTTTTCTTTCAGTACATCTTAGCAAACGGAAGAACTAAAAAATGAGAAGAATATTTAAAAGGAGACACATATAGAAATAGTGCATGACAGAGAGAGGGTGACAGGAAGAGAGAGGATGAAAAACGACCAAAAAGGGAGCAAAGATAAAGATAGAGAGTGAAGTTTTGTACATTTTGTATTTAAAAAAAAATAAAAACTATCTGAACAAAATGATTAAGAAGTGTGGCTATTTTATATAAGGGAAACTTTGCTTTTGTGGATGCGATATAAAAATTTGACTTACGTGACAAATTATCATTTCCAAAAACACCTGTTTCAGGTATACTAATTTTTCAAGTAGAAATCTATCGACCAGTTAATAAATAATAATCATGGTGAAAAGTGACAGGTGCACAGTCAAAAGATAACGGCAGTTGGTTTCGTTGTAATAAGAGATCCATAAGCTATAAAATAAGACAGCTTAATTTGCAAACTTCATAAGTTTATGCTTCTTGAACAATAAATCTTATTAAGATATTCAAAATACATGATTAAAATTATGGATTAAACTTTGTTTTGTTCCTTGTACAAGACTGTGAAAGCTAAAAATAATTTTGATGTTTGAGCCATTGATGTCCCAGGTGCAAGTGCTGTTCGCAAGGAGGGAAAATCTTGACTAATTGTGTATGTCCCCTGTGCAAGAACTGCAAGCAGGTGTGTTGCTTGACTACTTATGGATGTCTCAGGAGCAAGGGCTGTACACATTGGTGGGGGGGCTTGGCTACTATCTTGCTAATGTCCAGGGGTGGGGATAAGGACTTATCGTTGATGTGCCACGAACAAGATCAGTACACTCGAGGCCTCTTTACTACTCGTAGATGTTCAAAGAGCAAGAGATATACACAGGGGTGGGGCGGGCTTGACTACTCGTGAATTACTCGTGGATCTGTTCCTGTATCTCCCTTATCATTGTTATTAAACAATGGATGGTTAGAGAGACTAATTTTGATATATATTTTTTTAAGATTGATCTATCTCTCGTATACTACAATTTTGTTTTATCTTACTTTTTACTTTTATCCTTGCAAAACAATTTTTGTCACAAAAAAAGAGATTTTGTCTAAGTACTCAGTGGTAATTCAAAGTTAAAGTATTCAATAAACTAAAAATTGTTAGTGTAAAGCATTAGTTTTGGAGCATTCAGTGTAACAATGATGCTCCGTGGCTGTAACATGTTGACTGGGAGTGATCGTTCATTCATTCTTTTATCTGAGGTTCCTTCAAAACGTAAAACCTCGATATATGAAGAGAGCACTGTTGGTGTTGTTCTTTGAATAAAACACTACAACTTTCGTGAAGGTTTGTTTTACATATTATTCCAATTTTATTAGTTGGCTAATTCAGCAATAGCTTAAATAAATCTTCAGAAGATGTGGTCTAATATATTCTGTAAATAGGTGTGAAAGAGGCAGCAACGGCCGAAGCATATCCTGCTTAAGAGCATTTCCCAAGTTTTACTGCCTCATTGTCAATATATTTTTATATTTTGTTTATTTGATAACATCCAAATTTAATGCAGACAACTTGATTGGAATCGAAGCAAGGGGAGCAAAAAAGAATTGATTAGAGTGTTGGTGCAAAACATCGTGTACGTATACATGTATGCCAAAAGCAAATTAACATCATTCGCAGCAGAGTCAAGTTGAATTGATAGCAAAGGAAAACTTTGATTGGATTACTAATCTTTTTGTGCCATACAGTTAGTTCTTTGCTGTTCTTTGACATTATGATAGCTATATCAGATGCTCTGAAGTAGTTGAAAAATCTTGAAAGGTTTCTATTGACATATCCGTTTCTGGCATTCTTTATTTGTAACAATTATGCAAACTTTGACTATGAATTTTATATTCTTTGCTTTGTGATCATTTAATTTGCTGTCTTTCCTGGACCCATCTCCATCGTACCAGCATGATTTTGACGTTACCATCGGAAAAGACAGGTGAATAATCTTGGACCAGAAATGTGTACTGAAACACAACCAAAAAGCTCTCACAGGTTCACAGAATTTTGTTTTACTTCTGGAACAATCCTCAAACAGGCCTGGGAGGAGAGAGTTTCAAGAATGTACATGTGTGTATGGAGTTTTTTGTTTTGTTTTCTTTCTCGAAAAATTTCGAACTATTTTTGGATACAATAAGTTTTTATTTTTCTTTTTGTTAAATTGATGAAAATGTGTTTTGATTTTCCAATGTGTAACAATTAAAAAAACCAGACAGGATTATCAATCCGAAGAGGAAAAAAAGATTTAGACTGGACACTAAAATACCACAGGCCCGGAAGAAAAGATCTGTTTATATATCTAAGAGTATCAGAAGTGATAATGGAGGAAACGACATTTTAGATCTCAACAGTGTTCATGATGAAGGAAGAGCATACGGTCTTAGTACAGAGATAAACTAAAACGAGAGCTGCTCAAACAATTCCACCCAGATTTAGTTGACTTTTTTGCTTAAGATCTTTATTCACTTTAAGAAGTCCTCATTACAACATGAGAAGAATTCCAGTGTTTACG
>JAWDGP010007524.1:7500-10643 GCA_033675545.1 Elysia crispata | reverse complement strand
TTGCATACTTGTCATCTCTTTCTCAGAGGCGTTGGCCCCTTATTTGCAAGCCATTTAGATACCGAGGAAACTTTCCAATAAAAAGGTTGCGACATGCCTTGTCAAATGTTTATTTAAACGATTCTGCACTTTTCAACAGTCCACATGACAAACCGGGTGCATTAAACTTTAGCCCGTGTTGGCGGGGGGGGGGGGGAGGAGGGCTGTCACCTGGTGGCAAACAAGGATTGACACCCTCTCCTTCTTCGATCACTCGAAACACAAAAAAGCTGATAAGACGTGAGCTATTGTGAGGAATTCTTGTCTTCTGTTCCTCTCCCTCTCTGGCTTCTATGAATTGCATTTTGCCTCTCTTGGGTCTTATTTAATATCTTACTTGTGCGATATAGTCCGAGATAACAGTAAATTGTTGACTGAACCTTAAAAAAATGAATTATTGAGGCTCATAGCGTTATTTTTTCTTCTAGAGTCATAAATAATTGCTTTTCCTTATGGTCTTTTTCCCTTTCTTTCTTTCTCAATACTTTCTGGGTATTGATTCCTCCCATATTCATCTATCTTTACATCTGTTGGTGTCTCTGCCAAACACTTCGTGTTATGAAATGAATATTTTTTTTCCATATTCATTATGTTTGTAGTTGCTTCTAAGTTGAAACCCCCTTATTCCACAAACATGATAATTGCAATTAAAAAAAAATATTAACAATAATGATAATGATTATACTGATAACAACAACAACAACAACAACAACAACCAATCTGCAACTCCCCCATACACTTGAGGAAGCAACCACCTGCGGACTAGCACTACGCCCCTAACCAAACAGATCAAACAGGAAAAGTCTGCAGGTATCGACACACCCGGCGCACGAGGTTTTGGCACCTAGCAGGAACCATTTCTCTTTAGAAATGTTCAATGTGATTCATAAGGTCGGTTTGATCCAATAATAAAAGAGGGAAAAGCACGATGTAAGAAAAACAAGAAGGGCTAGCAGAGGGGTCAAACAGGGGCACTGAACCTCTAATTTTTGCCGGAACCAAAATCGAAGACCAGAGAAGAATCTTCTAGACATTTAAGGTTTTGTACAATCTATCAAAGGCTACGATTGCGTATTATTATAGGATAGCACTTTCCAAATCAAATCTGAAAACAGTATGAGGAGCTCTTCTAAATTCTTTACCATCCCCTAAATCTCCTTCATGGTGTTACACAAGGATCAGAGTTTAGGGGCATAATATGTTGGGATAAGCCTAAATGGGTCCACTTGATTTTAGCTTTTTTGCTTTTGTGCAGGTAGGACCTTGATTGAATCTGCAGTACTGTAACTCTGTTGTCGCCCTTCAGTTTAAAGAAGGGCTTGTTCATTTACTTCACTGCCAAACACAGTAACCCAAAAACAGAAATATAAAACAAAGAGGAGGAAAAATCGATGACTTAAAAACTTTTTTAAAAATGCGACGGAAGACTCATGGGCATTATTTCCCAGTTTTCCATCAAATTTTAGACGGGTGCCGCGTGGTCAAGATCTTGTTTTTACTACTGCTTTAAAAGGAGAGATACATGCTTTATTGGGTGCTGTCAACAGAGGAACTATTAACTTTTTAATTGAATTTCAATTAATTGTTTTGATCTTGATGAAATAGATCGAACCGAAGCAGTATTATCACAGACTAAGTTGATATAAACATAGCAGTGATAAACATAAAACGGGGCAATAGTAAATCATGTACGAAAATGTGGCAAGTATTGGGATCTCACCACTTGTCAGTCGGACCAATATGTTAAAAAGAAAAACAAAACAAAAATGCCTTAATGTCCTTTTGTAGTTTTGATCTATTTCATTCCTCTCAGTAGAAGTATGAGAAAAAAATTAAAATGAGAATATATTTCTAGTACACAGACTGATCTTCAGTACACGTATATGATACTGTAAAACAATGTTGGAGGCGACAAGGTGTTCAACTTAATGTGTTTGTCCCCAAGTAATGGCCAAACTACCCATCTCAAAGAAACAACAAAAGAAGAAGTAATCAAGGTAAGTGGATAAGAGCTGGGTGGAGTTGCTTCGGAAGAAACAAAGAGATTTTTCTTCAAGACGAAAAGATGCCACTCCTCCTCAAAAGACAAGTGCCTATGCAACCAATGGACCCTATCCTCCCTACAATGGATCACTTGAAGCGGCTGCTGTAAACATGTGTCAACAAAAGTTCTAACAAAAGCTCTGACACAAAAACTGAGAGTAGCACAGTAAAGGGCAATGGAAAGGAAGATGCTAAGAATAAAACTCAAAAGATAAAGTACCGTGCAAAGAAAAAGTGTCAGAAGAGAAATCAGAAGAAGAACACAAGTAAAAGATAGGCAGTCGACTTTATAACCAAGAAAATGGAAGTGGGCTGGTCATGCAGAAATGGAAGTGGGCTGGTCATGGTAAGGTATCAAGACAACAGATGGACACCAGAGTCACCGAGTGGCAAACCCTAGACACACGGGGAAAAGATCACGAGTGGGAAGACAAGTGAGGCAGTGGCGAGACGATATGGCTGTCGTAGCATCAAGTGGCGCCATGCCATGGGAGCAGCAGGACGCCAAAGACAGAGATGGATGGAAGGCTGACGGAGTGGCGGAGGCATACTTCCAGTGGTGGAGAGGGACACAGCCTTTGTAAAATGTAAAATGATGTAAAAAATGAATCTCTCAGGACATCTTCTGGCAGATCAAACATAATGTCTTGATCTATACCTTTTAAAATAATTCTACAAAGCAATTAAAAACAATTCCCAAAGCAAAGCAAGGCGGACTATGGGGTTGTAGTAAGGCGGACCAGGGCAAGTCAACCTAAGCCTGCTTTCTGTGACGCCATGAATCCCATCACGGCAAAATGCACAAACTGCAAAACCACAAGAAACGTCGGCGCGAGAAAGTATAAGATGGAATTGAAATCCGTTCCGAACAAAGACAATCATAGGACAAGTGCTTTACCTACTGAGCTTCCTAGCATCCCGTTCTAAGCTAAGAGTTTGACTTGTTTTCAGAATATGAATAACTCTTTTTAGTGATAAACATAAAAATCGGTTCGTTCGGCATTATTATTTATTTTGAGACTTACAGAAGAAATGCGGTTGAAAATGATTTCAGTTAAAAA
>JAWDGP010007522.1:5000-15000 GCA_033675545.1 Elysia crispata | reverse complement strand
AGATATTATATCTTACAAACAAAGTGAAATCACCATGTTCATACACTCTATCTCCTTTAAGATTTTATAGCTCTGGAATCGAACTTGAACTTAAAGATTTAACAGTTTATGGAAAGTAAAAACTGTTGGCGGGGCACCCTCGCAACCAATACGGTTCCCCAGCAAATAAGATTACTTGTTAATACATGTTCAATGCCGCTCTCTTACAAACAAACAAAGCAACAGACAAAACGAATACTCTCTTTCTGTTTAACGAATAATTTTCTCACCTCCTCTGATTAAAGGAAAAAGGATTTTTGTCTCTATAATGGCATTGAGCCAATAAAACACGAAAAAAAACGCCAAGAGGTCCACTGCTTTGCGGGCATTCCTTTTAGGCGTATTTGCATGATAGGAAGTGTTTAAAAGGATGTGTTATAAATTGGCATTTAGAATATTGGCAATCTATTCTTATTTTGGTTATAATGACGAGTATTAAGAACTTGAAATCTTTTCTGTGAACTATGACGAAAATCACGAGAGGAGAATCTCTCCAGCAGAGACAAATTAATGTGACTTGGGTGTTAACAAATTGGTTCTTATCTTCATCGAAAGTGAAGTTATGAGGAGTTTGATATAGAAAGTTTAATGTCAAGACCAGTGTCGAGACAGTGGAACCGATACGTATAACAAATGCTAGTATTTGACAGCTTATGGAGGCATTGACTAAAAGGTGTCAATATCTCTGTTCTTAAATTGTGGTTTTTGGATGCTGAATTGTTAACCATTGCTCACCCACATAGGCATACGATCATCAAGGTAGCTCCTACATATTTATTACTACCATGTTCTCTCTCTCTCTCTCTCTCTCTCTCTCTCTCTCTCTCTCTCTCTCTCTCTCTCTCTCTCTCTCTCTCTCTCTCTCTCTTTCTCTCTCTCTCTCCCTCCCACTCTCTCTCTCCATATCTCTCTCCCCCTATCTCTCTCTCCCTATCTCTCTCTCTCTCTCTCTCTCTCTCTCTCTCTCTCTCTCTCTCTCTCTCTCTCTCTGATCAGACAGACTCCGATATCTCTTGACCACTACAACGCTGATGGTCAGTGGGACTTGATCGACACCTACTCGGGGAAAACCTCAGCAGCTTGAGGATGGGAAGACTAAGATCAGATTCTCACTTCTCCTCAAGGAGGAGAGAACCTACTACGTGGTCAACATTCTCTTACCGGTAATACAGTGGTATAAGCTTGTAACCCAAGCGATTAAATAATGTATTCAACAATGATTGTTGCATCAACTTTGCGGGGATTTACTTAAAATGATATTGAAATAGGTTCAGAAGATTTCAATCTGGATACGATTTTAACTGAAGGATCTTGTTGCCAATCTTTTTTCGGAGTTTTTGATTGGTGGTAACTTCATTGTTTTAAAACCCAAAATTCCAAATTATATTCAGGAACATTTCACAGAATGAAAACAGAGCAATTTAAACACGCGCTCCAATATGTTTTTAGTAAAATGTAATAATTGTTGTGTCTCAGTGATTTTCTAATTTAAGTGTTTCTTAGATTTCTGTATGTGATGATTTTTCCCTCAAATGTGGTAGATATTCTTTTTAACTTGTGCAAAAAAAAACAAAAATTCATAAAGAGGAACTGCGGTATACTTTCTTAGATTTTTGTTTAAGTTAATTTGATGAATTTGTTAATGAATATAATTGTTTCAAGTTATACTTAGCAGTATTTTTTTAGCATGTTAAGAGAAAACAAAATGGCGCGTCTGAAAATGTTTGATATTCAAATCGCCAGTGCAAAAAGAACAATGGAAAAAAGAACTATCAATATTTGTTTTCGAATTTTAGTTCAACAACTCAAAATGCTAACTCGATCTAGATCGAAGTCTTGCTTCTCCGCATCGATCTAAAAATTTCCAAATCTATATTTGCAATTTTCTTTTTTATTTTTATTTATTTTTTTAAGAGAGCTGCAAAGAAATTACTGAAAGTAACTGCCCATCGGTTTGTGGTCTAGTCTTTTATTTTTTCAACTACAGGGGGTAGAAAAAAGGAGTTACAAAGCCGAGACTTGTTGGATTCTTAGTTATTATAGCCGTTCATTAAAAAAAAAAACCACACACAGAGGAGTATCAAAATATTATAATACTGCCTTACTCGTCTTCTTTACTGGATTTAAATCTAACTGTTATGCTGGGGGGGGGGGGGGGGGGGGGGGATATGTCAGGCCTATGATACAGTTTCTTTAGATCTTGCTCTTCATACTAACGGAGACAAAAAAGGGGAATAAAACGAAATTGCTGCGCCCTTAATGCAGATAAGGTTTCATTAATAGTTGAGCACAAACTAGGTAGCTTTATTATTTGTTAATTTTCTCAACATAATTTATTTTACAAATTGCCTTTCGTGTTTGTTTGTTTTTTAGTTTTATTTGTCGTTTTTTTTTAATCCAGGTAGCATTTTTATCATTTACGTCCACCTTGAATTGTTTGCACTTCCGGCGGAAGCTGGAGAGAAGATGGGCATGGGAATGACCCTGTCCTACTGGCTTACGCTGTGTATCTGACCATTGTGTCTGAACATCTGCCCAACACGTCAGTTCAGGTCAGTATGTCCAGCTATATATCTGGAAAAATAAGATTAAGGTTACATGTATTATTGGAATCACTGTCCTGCTGGCTTGTGCTGCGTATCTACGACCATTAATGTCTCACAGACATCTGCCCAACACGTCAAGTTCAGGTCAGTATGTCCAGCTGTCTGACTGTTATGATAGATTAAGGTTACATGTATTATTGGAATCACTGTCCTGCTGAAGCTTGTGCTGTGTATCTGACCATTGTGTCTGAACATCTGCCCAACACGTCAGTTCAGGTCAGTATGTCCAACTATGTATCTGGAAAAATAGATTAAGGTTACATGTATTATTGGAATCACTGTCCTGCTGGCTTGTGCTGTGTATCTGACCATTGTGTCTGAACATCTGCCCAACACGTCAGTTTCAGGGTCAGTATGTCCAGCTATGTATCTGGAAAAATAGATTAAGGTTACATGTATTATTGGAATCACTGTCCTGCTGGCTTGTGCTGTGTATCTGACCATTGTGTCTGAACATCTGCCTTACACGTCAGTTCAGGTCAGTATGTCCACTTCAATGTGTGTCTGTTATGATGGAGTAAGGTTACATGTATTACTGAAATCACTGTCCTGCTGGCTTGTGCTGTGTATCTGACCATTGTGTCTGAACATCTGCCTAACACGTCAGTTCAGGTCAGTATGTCCAGCTATATATCTGGAAAAATAGATTAAGGTTACATGTAATATTGGAATCACTGTCCTGCTGGCTTGTGCTGTGTATCTGACCATTGTGTCTGAACATCTGCCCAACACGTCAGTTCAGGTCAGTATGTCCAGCTGTCTGACTGTTATGATAGATTAAGGTTACATGTATTATTGGAATCACTGTCCTGCTGGCTTGTGCTGTGTATCTGACCCATTGTGTCTGAACATCTGCCCAACACGTCAGTTCAAGTCAGTATGTCCAGCTGTCTGACTGTTATGATAGATTAAGGTTACATGTATTATTGGAATCACTGTCCTGCTGGCTTGTACTGTGTATCTGACCATTGTGTCTGAACATCTGCCTTACCGTCAGTTCAGGTCAGTATGTCCAGCTGTCTGACTGTTATGATAGATTAAGGTTACATGTATTATTGGAATCACTGTCCTGCTGGCTTGTGCTGTGTATCTGACCATTATTGTCTGTGAACATCTGCCCAACACGTCAGTTCAGGTCAGTATGTCCAGCTATGTATCTGGAAAAATAGATTAAGGTTACATGTATTATTGGAATCACTGTCCTGCTGGCTTGTGCTGTGTATCTGACCATTGTGTCTGAACATCTGCCCAACACGTCAGTTCAGGTCAGTATGTCCAGCTGTGTTTCTGCTATGATAGATTAAGGTTACATGTATTATTTGAATCACTGTCCTACTGGCTTACGCCGTGTATCTGACCATTGTGTCTGAACATCTGCCCAACACGTCAGTTCAGGTCAGTATGTCCAGCTAGATATCTGGAATAATAGATTAAGGTTACATGTATTATTTGAATCACTGTCCTACTGGCTTACGCCGTGTATCTGACCATTGTGTCTGAACATCTGCCCAACACGTCAGTTCAGGTCAGTATGTCCAGCTGTGTTTCTGCTATGATAGATTAAGGTTACATGTAATATTGGAATCACTGTCCTGCTGGCTTATGCTGGTGTATCTGACCATTATGTTTGAACATCAGTTCATGTGAGTATGTAAACTGATTGTCTGGTATGAAAGATAAGAGGCTATTATAGATATAAATATCCTGTGATTTATAAATCATTATCGAGAAATTACTTTGACTACGACAAATCATGGCATCGCCTCAAGACGGTAGAATTTGTGTGGTTACAGCTGGAATCGACCCGAAATCTCTGAGTAGCTACAGCGCATCTATGCTCCTTTTAAAGGGCAAACTCGAACCAAGTAAAATATAAACAACACGTCAACTTTTAACACTAACTGATTACCCGATGTGTATCTTTTCGATCTGGACATTTACAAACGCGTTCATATGGAATCGGTGGTACCGAGAACGGGAAGTTTCATATACTTATACAAAATGATTTTGAAGCCAGTTGGTAACATTGCAAATTATCCGCTTAAAACCTATGCATTGAAGTTGAACTGCTTTTCATTTCAATGCAGAACTCTTAGTTGAGATAATTTTACCTTCTCACCTTATTCCTAGCACCTAACGCCTTTTATAATTTCTTATTTCCTTAGATATCAAGTTTAGAGTGGATCTCAATAAGGTATTTAAGTATTATGCTTTTGACCTGTCAACCAGATATTCCAGTGAAAGTTCAAAACTTGCGCATTAAGATGAAGCTCTTCTTCATTCCGAGAAACTATGATTTATTCAATCTCGCCATGTTGGCTATGGGTGTTGTCATGGTCAAGGACTCAAGCCCTGTAATGGAAAAAAATGCTCATAATTGATTTTATTCTCTACGAGCAGAATGTGTATCGCAGTACAGAGAAGATAAGTTGAGGCATATCTTATCTTTTTTCTATATCATATTTTTAACAAACCTACTTGAGCTTTTTCCAACATCTTTCTTAAAAAATTGTTTTCGCTTAGGACTTTTTTTCATCAAGTGTTTTTCATCAGTGCTTCCCTTGCTGTGTTGCTGTGTCACCAGACCTCAATTATAGCCGTGTACATCACAACTCTGTTGGGAATCACGGCTATCGGAACCATACTGACCACATTTATCTTGAGGATCCATCACCGTCCAGCCGGAAGTCGAGTCGGCGAGCGCACAGAGAAGCTGGTCATGTTCCTCAAGATGATAACTTGCTCGCTGACAGACGAGGACAAGCAAGTGCCCAAAAACTCCATCAGCCCGGAAGATTCGAGGCTCCATGCCAAAGGGTAATTAAGATTTCTAGTTCTTTTAGATCTCAGTTATAATTTCTGACATTGTTTTATTACCCGTTTTTAAAAAGATCCTGTTAATGTTTATATAGGCTTGCAGTTCTTAAACTTTGTATCAATCGAATCTAAAGTAACAAATTACTGCCATACTGAAACTTTGAGTTAATCAGCGGACTGGGATACTGCAATTAAGACCAACAACTCTATTTTCTACTTGTCTCAAGAATATTTTATTTCAACTTTTTCTAAGATTTGAAGATACACGTGTATATTTCATTTCCAAGGACTAACCAAAACCAACAGTTGCAAGGCCAGTAAGCAATCCAACTTTTATATTTTCAGTTTAGCTTTCGCTTTTTACTAGTTTTGGTTTGGCTTTTGATTTTTTTGTTAATGCAACAGGCATGAGTTTGCTGTTATTACTTTTTTGTTTTGTTTTGGTTTTTTTTTTAATTGTTTTTTTTGCTTTGGGTTTTTTGTTTTTGTTTTTGTTGGGTTTTGTTATTGTTTTTTTTTTCTTTTTTATCCATTTTCACTCACAGGATTTGACAAGCTGAAAATAATAAGTAAAAAATGGATTTCTTTTATTAGACCTACCTCTTCAAATATTGTTTACTATTTTTTAATGTTCCTATTTAACACAAAAGTTACCGATGTCCTACGTGAAAGGCAGTATAGACACAATTGTTTCTCGGAGTAAGACCAAGCATGTGAAAAAAACCATAAAGGAGAAGAGCTGAACATTGTTAAACCAACATTCACGTGCACGAAAATAAAGTAATACAAAACGCAAAATTTCCATTAATGTTCAAAATGAAAACGGCGAAATTGCTACAAATTGAAAGAATGCATCATTATAAATTCCTAGTGATTTTTATTAAGGAAGATCTGTTTTTATTTCACATATAAGAAAAGAAAAGAGTGAAGGAAGATCTAGATTATCAAATGCAGAAGAATGCGAAATGAATCTATAGGTCATGTACATTTTCTGATTTTTTCATGGTTCGACAAACATGATCATTTTCAGCACAAAAAAAATCAACATAGTTCTGAAAGTTTCTGGGAAACTTGAATATCCAGAAGTGCTGTGAGTACTTAACTTATGAATTTTTTCAAAAAAAATATTTTAGAAATGTATGTTCAATGAAGAGATCCTGGGACTCAGCTTGTTATTTCCCTTCTTTAAGCCCTTACAAGTTTTTCAGATGCCCGTAGAGAGGATACACTCCTTATTCTAGTACTTTTGTATGTGAACTTCCTGCTCTCAGAGTCCAGACCTACCAACTGTCGTCGTCCTACCTGGGCGCTGCCGAGGGCTCCCGTGGTCAAACAACCGCTGTCAAACGGAATCCTCGGACAGCTGACCTCGCCAACGATAACGGAACGAAGAGATTTGATGATGGGAGTGACCAGACAGGCGCGGAACCCACCCGCCCAGTGAGCTGTCCTCCGGTCTACCAGCAGCCCATGACGTGGCAGGAAGTGGCCGACGTCTATGACTGGTTCCTGTTCCTTTTGTTCACGGGTCTGACCTGTCTTCTGACAATAACCGTTTTGATTATCTTACCAGTTGGCGGCAATTCTAGAGCACCAACCTTAAATAAAACTGGCCTTAACTGATATACATGTAGATTGACGCTGCCAGGAAAGGATTACCGCCTGAAAGCGTCCCATTGGTTTGGGTCTGTGATCCATTAAGAATTATAATGTTGAATGTTTCTAAGAAAAGCAACATTTTCATAAGAATCCACCGTGTACTTCAGCGCTTATTCAGTCTTTAGTTTAAATTTTTGTTTGTTTGTTTCTAAGATTCTGAAAGCGATTTCGCTTATCGTACATCGTCAATAATCGAAACCTAAAATTGTTAGAGTCTAGAAAGTGGATTAACATTTTTGTATTTCGTTCAATCTTTTGCTATTTCATAAATTAATTCGTTTTCAACCTTAGATGATGCCCTCAACCGAACTTTTTTTTCTTTTTTTTTATTGTAAAGTTTGATTGAAGAGAGACAAGATTGTGAATGCATGCGTGTGAAAAGAAATTTGGTTGAAAAAAAATCGCGTTTTCAATGGTTGTATCAACCACTGCTTTATAACTGCTATTTCGATTAATTCTCTTCTTGGAAAATGAAAATTATTTATTTCATTACATGGTGAAAAGAAAACTTCCAGTCGATCCTCAGAAACATTTCTCTCTCTCTCTTTCTCTCTCTCTCTCTCTCTCTCTCTCTCTCTCTCTCTCTCTCTCTCTCTCTCTCTCTCTCTCTCTCTCTTTCTCTCTCTCTCTCTCTCTCTCTCTCTCTCTCTCTCCCTCCCTCTCTTTCGCTCTTTCTCTCTGTCTCTGCCTCTCTGTATCTCTGTATCACTCTCTCTCTCTGTCTCTGTCTCTCTCTATATCTCTGTCCCTGTCTCTTTCTCTCTGTCCCTCTCTCTGTATCTCTATCTCTCTCTGTATCTCTGTCTGTCTCTCTCTCTTTCTCTCTGTCTCTGTCTGTCTCTCTTTCTCTCTTTCTCTATCTCTCTCGCTCTCTCTTTTTCTCTCTCTCAATCTTTCTCTCTTTCTCTCTGCCTCTTTCTCTCTCTCTCTCTCTCTCTCTCTCTCTCTCTCTCTCTCTCTCTCTCTCTCTCTCTCTCTCTCTCTCTCTTCTCTCTCTCTCTTTCTCCTCCTGACATCTGTGAGCACTATGGCCATGAATGTGGCACATAGAAAGACCACCACTCAAAGTGAGAGCTCTGGAGACAGACAGACTATGTCCACATAATTTTTGTCTATGTGTTCAGAACTACATGCTGTCGGTGTCTGCTCCGATCCGCTCTGTTCGACTGGTCCTTGTTTATATGCAGAAAAAGAATGAGATGCTATTGTTGTGGTTGGGCTAAATTAAACATTTCATCAAAGCAAATCTCTGCGTCTTAAGTTTCTCTCTCATCTTCACTCTGTTTATCTTCGTGCTATTGGTATACAGTTTTTTGTTGTTGTTTTTTAATCTGCTTCCGTATTGACATGGAGCTTTCTTCATTTCGAGAAAGTATGATTTATTCAAATTCATTACGTTACCTTAGAGTATTGTCATGGTGAAGGATTCAAGCACTGTAACGAAACAATGATGTAGGCTCACTATATGTAATCTCTTTTTTTACATTTAATATTCATTCATTGTGCCAGCTGAAAGTTGGAGTGTTACTAAATAGAATGGGTTATGATAAAAATAAAATATGATAAAAATAAAAACATTTATCAAATGGTTACAAATTGGCTTTAATTTTCAAATGCAAGATCTACAAAAATCGCAGCAGAACGAAGAAAACATTCATATGTGAAAAGTAAATAAAACATGGTGAATTCTAAAAGTTTTTAAACGTATGGCAACAAAGATGATACAAACAAGTGAGCAATTAGCAACAAATAAATGATTATATTCCCAAAACGATCACAGTTTCGGTATAAAGGAAATTTTAATTACATAGAATTAAAGACAACAGAAACAACAAGAAGAAAAGAAAACAAGAAGAAGAAAATGCAAACAGCAACATCAATATAGCTCCTCTATCAACATCAAAGAAACCAAAAACAGTAACGACAACAAAAACAACAACGAGGAACGTGAAATGCGATCCTAGGTAATATATTGCATTTTTTCTTCGCCTTTATTTAATTAAATAAAAACTTATAACCATTCCTTGAAATTAATTTAATGCAACTGAAACTAACATCCATATAAATTTGCATAAGCTGTAAGGAGACACAGGAATACAATTATTGACGCTGTCTTTCATTTTCAAAATGCACCAACAACCAATTACAGCAAAATACAGAAAAGATAAGAGCATTAGAGGAAATCATTTAGTTTTGTTTTTTTTTAATCGATAATGGACGTAGCATTGCTCCTAAAGTATACAATTTTTATAACATGGTCATTGATGAGTAATTTACCGTTATTATGACTAAGCTTCAAATTTAAAACTTGATAACCAAAATAAATTCTTGGTATTTCCACTGCTTGTGCAATGTCTGTGTTGAAGTTTATGTATCTGTCTGGCTGTCCAACAGTCGGGCTGAGCCGTGGCGGTGTGGAAAAGAACCATGATGGTTCGTTCTTCAGAGCCTGAAGCTGATGAGCTTTGTGTCACAAGGTCTTCGGGCTGAGTGGCACTCCACACTGCTAACTCGATACTCAGTCTTTTGTTATTTTTATGTATTTTTCTGAAAATATACTTCCTAACAAATCTTTTTGTTTGACATTAACAATGACCTAAAATAATGACATTAGCAATGACCTAAAATAATGAATTGCTTTCAATGTTGTTTGTTTTGTTGTTTTTTTTTTTTTTTTTTTTTATGTTGTTGTTTTTTTTTTTTTTAATTTTCATCAAAAATCTTTTTCAGTACCTCCTGAAAGTTAATAAATTATTTGTCATTACATAAAATGGGCTCAAAGACAATAAAATAACACATCTACTGAATAGCTTAACAGTGTCTTTCATTTTCAAAATGCATTTATGAACAGTTACAGTAAATTCCATTAATGGAGGAAA
>JAWDGP010007517.1:105000-126720 GCA_033675545.1 Elysia crispata | reverse complement strand
TGGGTTCGATCCAGACCTAGACACTCTAGGTTTTTTTAGTAAAAATTAATATCGACTTAGGTTCATATGGAAATTTTTAAGGATCCGTCATAAGTAATAAATTAATAACGATTAATATTTGATTATCTTGTAACGAAAAAAAAAGCACATTGAAAGTGGCACTGAAGAGCTTTACAGCTCACCAAGCAATACAGCCTTCCAACGTGATGTAGTAGACATCTATGATGAAAGGATGAGAGAGCTTGGCAGCAGCATTTCCGTATTTGCATTTCACATCTAGCATCATCTATTTACGTATCTTATTCTTTATCAAACGAAGTCTCTCAAAATTTCCTGTATGGTTGTTGTAGGATTGCACAATGCTTACTTCACCAACAACCTAGAATAAACCACAGGCACACATTTATTTGCTACCTTACCTTTATTCAGAAGCCTCACCACGAAATGCACCTACTCATCTGCCACGACGCACAAGGCACCAAGCCGGTGATTGGCTTTAAGTTTCCCACAATTCCCTGTCAAACAGAGGGATCTCATGGTGGTGCATGTAGAGAGCAGTCAGGTCTGAGGACTACAAATATCTGCACAATCTCTCTCTCTCTCTCTCTCTCTCTCTCTCTCTCTCTCTCTCTCTCTCTCTCTCTCTCTCTCTCTCTCTCTCTCTCTCTCTTTCTCTCTCTCACTCTCTTAGATTTGTATAAAAGATGACACGATTTTCTGTACAAATTGTTATCTAGAATATAAATGGCAATTTTGTTTTTTTTTCCTTCACTATCATCTCTAACCCACACAATGTACAGTGATGAAGTGTACAGATTTTTATCAGCCAAGACCAGTGTTTTACGAGGTCCAAAAAACATTAAAAAAAAGTTATGGATTTGGGCTAAAATGCTCTTGAAAGTTCATTGTTGTTTTTTTTCTTTTAACTATTTTAGCGTTAAGCTAATAGACTACTGGGGAAGCTCGTCCTCGTCGGGTGAGTTCCCCGGGCATCCCGAGGAGCCCTTTGTAGTGCACCTTAAGTGCTATAGCAGATTCGCTCCCGTACCAATCTGACTATACTGAGTAGGACCAGCATTTAGTGGGTATAGGGGAAGCCAAATTGGCTTCCTGCTAGGTCTGTTACCCGGGGCGGGAGGAAAGTGTTGTAGCGACCCTTCGAAGTTTGAAGTTGCCTAAAGTGCTTAGTTGGGATTGTCCACCCTGCCAGCATAAAATCTTATGCGGGCCCTCCACTACGCAGATCTATCGTCAAGCCATACGATCAGGTGTAGCTTGACGATAGATCCCCATTGTGTGGGGCGAAATCGTATTCAGATTCATCTGAATCCGATGGACAGATCTGAGCCGCTGAGATATCAAGCAGTGCTTGATATTTTCAGATTGGTCGTCAGTCAGCTTAGGCGGGACGAAAAAAAGTGGAATAAAAATTGTTGAATTTTGCAAATCTGACTTCAGAATCGAATTCACCGTCGAATTTCCATGTAGAATGATACTAAATAACAAGGGCTTACGCACTTAATATTGTGGTTTTTATTTTAATTCTGCTCGCCGCGATTTCTTTTTCACCTAGTAGGGCGGGATAGGTCCTGATGGTCGATCTGACTAATGTGGAGACACATTATCGTCTGTCCGTTTGAATCAGTTCAAACATCAGATGGCTTGATCGTATGGCTTGACGATAGATCTGCGTAGTGGAGGGCCCGCATTAGACGTCGCAAGACAAAGCCAGTTTAGGATCGTTTTTGAGGGCGCGTCTGTAGACCGACGCGCACTCCGCCTGTGACCCGTCGTGCAACCTAGCTATGCTAACTATCTGGGGGCAAGGCCTGAGGTCCCCAACCCCAGAGCCACCTAACTAACCTTGTTCACCCACCAAGAGGAAACATGAGCCCGGCCTCGGGTGTCGGGCTGCTAAAAACCAGGCCCTTTTCGGCGATCTCACCGTCCAATGCGATGAGATTCCCGGGCCGGTCGCTACCCGCCATGACCGTACCGCTTTGACTCGCGGTGAAAGTGTCGAGATTCCCGGGCCTCTACCGGCACACGTCGTTTAAAAGGGGGAGCGGGCCTGCATCGCACCAGCGCAGGCGCCGACCTAAGCCTACGCCCCGGAAGCGCCGGCCAAATTCCGGGGGAAAAGAAAAAGACCTTCGGCATGTCACTAAGAGACTTCAGGGAGAGCCCGGGCGCGAATGCCGCCAAAGACGCCCAGAGGCTGGTCGCCGTTAGCAGCCGCGACTCCTGCGCTCGCCACCTCTTGCGAGCGCTTCTTGAAAAAGCCCTTGTGAAATCTCGTCCAAGGTCGGGCTCACCAGATCCACACTGGCATCGTCGAGCCCGACCCCCCCATTTCCAGTATCTTCTGCCGTTGAGCCAAAAACGTTAACCAGGACCCACGCCGGGGACGTAGACTGAAAACGAGTTCGGTCGCTCGCCGTGGTCACTAGCCCGGCTCACGACCACCGCTACGGAGCGAATCCCCACCTCCCCCAAGGCGGGGCGCCCGACGTGCGATAGCCGCGTGGCTAGTCGGGCTTCATGAGACTCCACAGCCAGCTCCCGCACCCCCACCTACCGAAGAACTCGGAAAGCAGAAGTTAGGCCCCAACTGTTTTATCAAAATGTTTCGCCAAATTTGTTATGATGAACCAAAAAACATTTAAAAGACTATTCTCAGCTATATACAATTTTCAAAACGAATCACGCGTTCAAATCTATTTAATATTAACAAAAACATCTTGTTTTATTTTAGTGTAATGAAAAAATAAAAAAAAACTTCAAAAAATTAAATAAAATTTGACCTCATCCTGAGTAAAGACAAACGCTTCAAGGGAAACATGCGTTTCTGTACAAGTAACTTGATGAATGGCTGTCTTCGTCGCGGTTTTTTTTTTCGGGGTGGCGTTTGCGGATGTAGAGACTTCTATACTGTTGTATATCTAAGATATCTACCAGATCCACAATTGTAAAAAAAAAACAAAAAACATTCAAATATCATTAATTTATTATTTGCCACTCTTGATTTATTTTGCATGAGTTGTCCAATCCGGAGCCTTAAAATCTTTTTGTTTCCTCTGGTAAACGTGTCTGATATTGCACGTTTTTACTTTGTGAATTGGACAGCAACTTTTCACCACATCAGGTCGAGCACTACATTGTTTCTATATTGGGTCATCAGCACCTTATTATAGTCTCTGTGGAGAGATAAACTGAAGAGAGGGCTGCTTACAAGATTGCAACCAAATTTAGTTTACTTTTTTGCTGGAGATCTTTTCTTCATTTAAAGAACGCCTTCATGACAAAATAAGAAAAATTAAAATTGATGTACCAACACCCTATATATTTTAAAATTGCGCTATGAGTTGCATTGGAGGAGGTTATGTCAGTCACTGTTGTGAAGTTTGCTTTTTTGTAATGCAGTTGTATGGCTCTGGAGGAGACATATCAGTTTTGGTTGTAAACTTTGCTTTTCTTTATTGTAGTGTTCTTCCTCATATGTTCATTGTTGTATTTGTTGTAAAGTTTGCTTTCCTTCAGTGCAGTTGTATGGCTCTGGAGGATAAAAATCTGCTATTTTTGTGAAGTTTGCATTAATTGAACGTAATTGTTCAACTGAAGTGGAAATCATGATTGTATGTTATATCACCGTTCACATCCTAGAGCTCCGACTTGGACGCCTCGGCTGACTCTCGGATGTTCGCTGATATTCTCCTCCACTGTTCTGTTTCCTGCTATATAATTGACCTCAGATAGTTGAGGTCGGTCTTGGTTTTGAGTTTAAGCTCGCCAGCAGGTATGATATAGAGGTCTTTGTTGATGACTATTGGCAGTGTTGTCATGGACCTTCCTCAAAATTTATCACCTTTAGGAACGACGTATGCCTCTCTAAGATAATAAATAGAAGATCAGTTGGATAAAGTCGAGAAACTCATTACGACAGAGGCTAGGTCTTGTAGCTAACACTCTTTCAATCTATTCAAAGAAAAGGAAGAATAAAAAATAAGGAGGAAAGAGCAAGAGGTTGGTAGAGAATAAAAATAGACGCACCATTTAAAAAAAAAGAACTTTTGACGCTGCTCTGTCCTTTATAGATACACCACTCACAGTTATGGGTATTTATCTCAAACAAAAAAATTTCTTTAAAAATTTCATTCTAATGTTGTCTTCCTAGCCTATGATTTTACTCGGGTCGAGTTATTTTGTATTGTAAACTATCAAGCGTCAGCACGAAAATCAGAAGCATGTGAAGACGTTAGTTGTACTATTCTGTTAATGAATAATATTTTTTTTTTACGGCAAAAGGAGTTCATGCAATTTTTTTTTTAATTTTGAAAAGTCGTCTCTATGTATTGGTAGTAGTGTCAGTGCCTAAGAAACATCTGTGTTTTTCAGTGCAAACATTATTGCTTCAAAAGCAGGGAAAATTTTAAAACAAAGTTCGGCATACCTTTTTGTACATTCTCATTTCTTGTGACAAGAAAATAAATTCAATTAATAATAATGTCGAGTTTCTTTTCTACAGTCTTGCAGTTTAAAAGACTTAATTAGCTTTTGTCAACAAACCTGAACACTATAAAGTTTAGACCTAAATGAACAGGATTTTGAAAATGTAGATGTACAGGTAGGTTAAAAAACAAGGCAGTCGAATTATATCTGAAGAAGAAAGAAAAAAAAATATTAATTCTAAGCAATTGGACAAGGCAAATTTAATCTTTTAAGTTCCATGATTATGCAGTTTATAAGAATACTGAAACTGGAAATTGGAGATGAATAAATTGTTGCAATAACGGAAAAAAACTAGTACATTTATAGAAACAAGACAGGGGGAATCCAGAGGAGACACATATTTGGAAATCTTTGTCGATGTATTAAAAAATTAAAGCAAATGCCTACGGTACGTTTTATTTTTAATTCTTTATTATTATTTTTTTCTTTCTGGCAGAAAAATATGTAGATAATATAACTTTTTTTTTATTAAAAGACCATCCATATTTAAAATAAATAATATGTTTTCATTCAATCAAACTGGCGCGTATTTGACAAGACTGCGTGTGTAGAAAATTTAAAAAAAAAGCTTTTTTACTCATGAACTACTTCAATGCATGAATGAACTCTTCTTGAATTTTTTGAATAAGCTCAAATGTCTTTTTACGAGAAAGCACAAAGTCATGAAACAATGTAAAGGTTGTCTAGAAGTATATCTACAAGAAAAAAATTATTTTTCAATTTAAAACCAGGTTCCATCAAGCTTTAGTGAGTTCGAAGCAAAAGTGTAATATTTTTCAAAAAATTAGAAAATACTGATATCAATGATTTTTATTTTTCTTCCCTTGATTGATGCTTTACGCCTATCAGCCGATTTAGAGTAATGTGACACCATGGACTTGTTCCGTCTTGTTTGTTCGACTATGGATGCCAGATTGTCGGCATGGGCCGTCATACTCGTAACTTCAAGCTATCCCGTATCCATACGATTTATTATTTTTTGCTGAATTATGTTTTTGTGTTTTTTTCCTAATCACATTCAAGAAGTGCAATGATCAATTTTCTTTCTGCTAGTGCATCAGCCAGTAATGCCTAAAAATGCTGTGTGTAAAAACAGACTTTCGCGAATCAAGAATTTAACCTGTTGGTTTCTGATTGGCAGTTCCGAACACTAACTCCATTCAATTTAATTTTACTATTGCTTTCTCTACACTCTTGACAGTTACTAGACCTCGGAAAGAAGAATGACAGAGTAGTGCCTAGCTATGAATGCAGTTTTGTCATGGAAAGATATACCCTGTAATTTGACTAAGTTAACATGAGTATTTGAAGAAAGCTACCATCTTACATTTTTTTTGTAGCAGAAAGTGTTAAAGCAGCTTAACAAGAGCTCTTTTCAGGGAGAATCATAGTTTTCAGACTGAAAGGTGTAAAAACTAATCAATTTATTATGCCATTGCATTGTAAAGTAAGTCTTAATTCTATTAAATAAAAGTTTTCTTAAGGAACCAAGCTGTATACCGTTCGATAGAAGGTGTTGATCAAATATTTTATGAGGCTCGACAGAATCATATCTCACATTTAAAATGACTAAATTGAAACTACATGAACACTTGTGCATTAGACAAAATGAGGACAGTATTGTTGTTTTTTTTTTTAAAAAAGAGACATAAATCTAATTAGAAAGCAACGTTGCTTTGACTTTTATGGCTTTGTTTACGAGGATTTCCTACAAGATGGTATGGTTCAGAAGGTAAACATACCTAAACAACACTCAGAAGACGTAACCGCTATGGATGACACCTTTATATCGCATTCAGAATTTTTTATCACAAGCTTTCGGTTCACACCATCAATTTAATTAATCCGAATCTGCTCTATATCTAATTTACTGGAGAGAACATTCACGTTGTTGCGACTGAAGACAACAACATGAATAGCAAAACTTAGAACGACTTTTTCAAGACAACACTTGACAGGTTAGTTCCTAAACTACAGATATCTAAACCTCAATATTTCTATACTTCACAAATCCTAACATGTCTATACTAGAGTCTAGATCTAATCGAAATAAAGCTTTAAGAATCTGAATCGAGCTTCTTAATTTAGATTAGGTTTACATCCAGTTTTGAGACTTTGGAGCTGAAAACTGTTGATTAATAATCAAGAAATAAATCAAGAGATCGAGACTACGATCTTCACTATATTTATATAAGTATTCCTATTTCATATAGCATATACAATGGGAATATAAAACTTAGAATCTCAATCGCATTGTTGTGATTTTCAAGTGGCTTCGAACAATTCAACTTAAAAGGATTTGATTCGAAATTAGTTATTGAAGTTTATTCCTTTCCATAATTTTCATCTAATGACATTTTTAACAGTAGACTTTTTCAGGTTAAAGATAGCCAAACAATACGACTAGGCTACAGGTAATTTTATACCTGTAATGTTCTGAGGTACAAGCTACTACTACTACTACTACTACTACTACTACTACTACTACTACTACTACTACTACTACTACTACTACTACTACTACTACTACTACTACTACTACTACTACGACTACGACTACGACTACTACTACGACTACTACTACGATTACTACTACGACTACTACTACGACTACTACTACTACTACAACTACTACTACTACTACTACTACTACTACTACTACTACTACTACTACTACTACTACTACTACTACTACTACTACTGCTGCTGCTGCTGCTGCTGCTGCTACTGCTACTGCTGCTGCTGCTACTACTACTACTTCTTCTACTACTACTACTACTACTACTACTACTACTACTACTACTACTACTACTACTACTACTACTACTACTACTACTACTGCTACTGCTGCTGCTGCTACTACTTCTACACCTACACCTACTACTACTACTACTACTACTACTACTACTACTACTACTACTACTACTACTACTACTACTACTACTACTACTACTACTACTACTACTATCGCTGTTGCTACTATTAATACTTCTACATTTACTACTACCATACTATTACTATTACTACTGTTGCTGCTACAACTACTAAAATAGACACTCAAAATCATCAATGCTGATGTTTCAACAAGCGTATCGCCAACGTGTGAAAGTGTTAAGATTCAAATCTTAATTTTCATTTCAAATGGTAATCAAGATCTTTATAATGTAGACTTCTGGATTTGTAGTTCTTGATGGGATGTAAATATAGATTTAGCTTAAAGCTCTAGAATTATGTCATTACTCACATATGCTTTTAATACTTCTTTTTATTCTTATGGGTTTAACTTGGGAATGTTGTTGGAAAAGATATTTAGTTTGTGAATCTTTACCATACAACACATTTGTTGAAGCCTACAATAAATGAACCGTTTAAAAAGTTTGAAAAGTTTAGGAAAATCATGTAGTTTTTTACTCCTGAAACTCTCGCAAACCTGAATTAAGAGTATTAATATCAAGTATTTTCCTAAAATTGAAAGCCAGCGAAGGAAATAAACGTTACCCATTGTCTGGAACACGGAATTAAAGAATTCAAGAAATAACTACATACCTTAACCTATATTTCATTTATGAACTAACGAACGGTTCTTAAATAAGTAATTGGTATGATTTTGTTCCACCTGTTGGTTCATTTACGTCTGCCTTTTTTCATAAAAGGAACTCTTCTTGATTTCAATATGTTTATGAAAATGTGGTGATCTGCCTAAGAGTATTTAATACTTAACTAATGCCCTAAAGCAGTGATGCCAAAACTCAAAAAAATGGAAAACGGCTTGATATTTTTATTTCTTTTCTTATGAAGGGGAAACTAAAATAACTGTTCATGTGCCACCACGTTTATAGGTCTAGCTATACATAAAACACGAGATAATGAGCAAAATCTTAGGGCGACCAAAATATAGTCGCCTTAAGTTCCAGATGCAGAAAATACGTACCTTAGAGTGATCATCGGATTTCTTAATCGATCATTAATATCAATTAATATACACATATATGCATATATATATATATATATATATATATATATATATATATATGGTGGAAAAGGTGGAAAAAACTGCATATATCAATTAATATACACATATATGCATATATATATATATATATATATATATATATATATATATATATATCTATATATATGGTGGAAAAGGTGGAAAAAACTGCATATTGAAAACAATAATCACTACTTGGAATTCAGACAGTTTTAAGCGGAAAGGTTTAACTTTCGATGAAACCTTACTGCAAGAATGAGAGTACACAGTATTTATGCTCACTATTTAGTTGTTGTTGTTTTTTTTATTTTTTTTTGTTTTTTGTTTAACTTACTGGAGATATCAGTCCTTTTCTTTTGATTGAATTATATATTTCTATGGTTTAAAGCTATACAATTATCTTATTTATTTAGTTAAATACTCAATGGAGATATACATATTATTTTTAAGTAAACTTCTGGTTTGCCGCCGAATGGAGATGAAGATTATTTTTATTCCAGTGATGGAAATGAAGCAGTTCTAAACTGGCAAACGTATTAAAAACTCTCTTTGAGAGCGCGGTAGAATGTATTAAAAACTCTCTTTGAGAGCGCGGTAGAATGTATTAAAGACTCTCTTTGAGAGCGCGGTAGAATGTATTAAAGACTCTCTTTGAGAGCGCGGTAGAATGTATTAAAGACTCTCTTTGAGAGCGCGGTAGAATGTATTAAAGACTCTCTTTGAGAGCGCGGTAGAATGTATTAAAGACTCTCTTTGAGAGCGCGGTAGAATGTATTAAAGACTCTCTTTGAGAGCGCGGTAGAATGTATTAAAGACTCTCTTTGAGAGCGCGGTAGAATGTATGTATTAAAGACTCTCTTTGAGAGCGCGGTAGAATGTATTAAAGACTCTCTTTGAGAGCGCGGTAGAATGTATTAAAGACTCTCTTTGAGAGCGCGGTAGAATGTATTAAAGACTCTCTTTGAGAGCGCGGTAGAATGTATTAAAGACTCTCTTTGAGAGCGCGGTAGAATGTATTAAAGACTCTCTTTGAGAGCGCGGTAGAATGTATTAAAGACTCTCTTTGAGAGCGCGGTAGAATGTATTAAAGACTCTCTTTGAGAGCGCGGTAGAATGTATTAAAGACTCTCTTTGAGAGCGCGGTAGAATGTATTAAAGACTCTCTTTGAGAGCGCGGTAGAATGTATTAAAGACTCTCTTTGAGAGCGCGGTAGAATGTATTAAAGACTCTCTTTGAGAGCGCGGTAGAATGTATTAAAGACTCTCTTTGAGAGCGCGGTAGAATGTATTAAAAACTCTCTTTGAGAGCGCGGTAGAATGTATTAAAGACTCTCTTTGAGAGCGCGGTAGAATGTATTAAAGACTCTCTTTCAGAGCGCGGTAGAATGTATTAAAGACTCTCTTTGAGAGCGCGGTAGAATGTATTAAAGACGCTCTTTGAGAGCGCGGTAGAATGTAGCCGGGCATGAAGTCCGTTTGTTTGTAGTTTCTATCAGTGCAGCCTTGCAATAAGGAGAACTTAAAGCTCATTCGTTTACTGTGAGCCTCATTGAAGAATTAATACAAAGGAAATTATAAGACTTCTTTAATTGGAATATAACTCACTCCCAAATCCGCTAAATTGGCACTAATGAAAAACATTTTTCAAAAGAAGATATTGTTGTCTGAGAATGTGGCAGAGAATATATGCATTTTCTTTGAAGTCAAATCGTCAAATTCATTTAACAGGGAATGCAAGTGGCAAAGAAATAGTAAGGGTAGTTTTATGTCTTTACACCTATCAAAGTCATGTCCAAACTTAAGTTGAATCAATAACTTTAAGGATTTACCATAGGTTCTGCACTGATCAACATAAATCTCCAAGCATTAATAATAATGACAACGTTGCAGTTGAATAAAAATCAAAGACTATAATATAGCCCATTTAAAAATATACAAGTTAACGGTTAGTCAACGTAATTCTTCAGATTCAGTTCTATTACTTATTGGTGTTACCAATAATTATGGTGGAGACTTTAAAAGATGAGGCACTAAAAAATCAAATTTCTCCATTTCCTTCTAACCATGGCTGAAAAAAATTACCAGCTTTTACTGAGTTACGTGAATATGTGAACAAATCACTGAAAATCCATTTCAATTTCTATCCTAAAATCTAACCATGTATACCTTACCGGTTGCCTCACTGGCCAAGGTGAATTTAAAAAAAAAACATATTACGTAAGTTTAGAGAATTCAAATCTTTACAACTGTCGATTATATACTTATCATAAAATTTAATTGGACGATTCCTTCTTTTCTTCCTTGACAAAACTGTGACGAAACGTGTAGCTACATCAATAAACCAGTAACAGGTGCGATGAAGGTGGCTATGTTGACAGCGCTTCTGCTTTCTGCTGCAGTGCCCTACACTTCAGGGCCAGCAGTCTTCCGAGATATCTTCATTTGGGTGAGAGTTGGCGAAGTTTCGTATGTTTTGTATTATAATGTGCATTAGATTAAGGTTGAAAGAAAAATAATGATGCCAATTGCCGCACAAATTTATCATATGAAGCATCAAAACGATTAAACTGCCTGTGTTTGAATAAGTGAGATAGAGAGAGGGGAAGAAGGGAGAGAGAGAGAGAAAGAGCTTTGTCTTTTTTTAGATCAAGCAATGTCAAGAGATATAAGGTTACAAAGAGCCATAGTTTAGACAAATATTTATAGCTGCCATTTAACTGTAGAAAGATAAAACAATATATAAGGCAAGGTGCAAGAGGGGTAAACCATAGATAAGGTATTTGTTTAGCAGGATGTCACAAACATTATGTATAATTGAAATTGAGCAATTCAAAGTATCCTAGACCTTTTTTTCCTCTCATATTTGCCTTCGTGCAGGTTACAAAACTTTCTATTGATAAAACTGTGTGTGTTTAGGAGAACGAGTGAGGGAAAGAAAAAATAAAGGTAAAAAGAAAGAGATGTCCTTTCCAGTGATAACGATTAATGAATCCTGTAAAGAATCTTCTCTCGTTCTCAGCGTAATAACAACTTGACGTGCCCATACGGCGCCGTCTGTGCGGACGTGTTTGACATCTTCAGTGTCAAACTCCTCGGGACGACCTACACGCAGCGCCGTGTGCTACACAGCTGTCTGTGTGATGTCAACCAAATATGTCCAGTAAATGATCCCAAGCACAGAGTATATGCCTCTAAATTTCACACGTGAGGTTTTAATTAAGTACTATTTAGGAGGTTTAGGTTAATCTCCGACTAACTTTTACCACCCTACTGTTTGCCGCACTTGGTTTCACTGAGGCGTCATAATTACGCGTGTGATAAATGTCTGTCTATTTGGTAAATTTTTGTTTTGTTTTGTTTGTTTATTTTCTTTTTTGTTTTTGGTTGGTTTTTTTTTTTAATTGTGTCTCAGTTTTGAAATTAACTATAATTACCAAACCAGTTTCATTTGAATTTTACTCCCGTGTCCGGTCCACAGTCCATAAGTTTAGTAGCTACAAATAGTTCTCAAGACCTGGTACATTATCATAGCTATGATAACACAGAAAAGTCTGAGAGATTCGTTCTCCTTTAATCAACCCACCCTCTCTTAGACCAAATCAGCGCAGATATTTTCGTGGATATTTTTTTCATTTCAAGATAGAGACGCAAACCTGTGATCTTTTAACCGCAACAAGAAAGGATATAATTCCCGCTAACTGGTAAATATATCTATGTCTATTTATCTATCTATCTATCTATATATATATATATATATATATATATATATATATATATATATATATATATATATATATATAGAGAGAGAGAGAGACAGAGTCAGAGACAGAGACAGAGAGAGACAGATATATATATATATATATATATATATATATATATATATATATATATATATATATATATAAAATCTATATTATAAAAGGCAACTTTGATTTCTTTGTTCCCTATCTCCTCTTAAACCAATCAACGTACAGTGAGGAAGTTAACTGATTTGTGGTCTGCCAAGTTCAGAGAGAGACAGAGTCAGAGACAGAGACAGAGACAGACAGATATATATATATATATATATATATATATATATATATACATATATATATAAAATCTATATTATAAAAGGCAACTTTGATTTCTTTGTTCCCTATCTCCTCTTAAACCAATCAACGTACAGTGAGGAAGTTAACTGATTTGTGGTCTGCCAAGTTCAGTGTGTGTAGCGGTGAAGAAAAAAAATGTCAAAAAGTTTTCGATTGAGGCTGAAAAATGCCTTTGAAGGTTCATAATATTTTTATTTAATTAATTCCTCAATTTCAATTGCCAAATTCCTTGTAAAGAACTAAATGACATGAAAACAATGTTTTCAGTATTTTCGAATTTTTTATTTAGAGAACTCTTTTAAAACAAACTATCTCTATTTTCCAAACATAAATGTGTTGTAAGAACATGTGTCGTTTTTTTTTTAATTTTCAAGGGAGTGAAAACCTAAATGAAAACTCAAATTTAAACGAAATTTGGCCTCTTGCAGGTTGAAACAAAACCGTCATATTATGTGGTCACTTTCGGTAATGGCACTCTATTTGACTTTTTTCTCTCAATGGCTTGAAGCATTAAATTTCTATTACTCCTTAGTACAATTTTTATGAAAATCTGTTCCGATTTTCCATCGCGTAGAAATTTTTTTTAAAATCCTGACGGGATTTTTTTTATAACACAGGTGATTTTTAATACTGCTTGGAAATCTACACACATTTTATTATTTCGACAAACTTTTTGCAAATCCAGACAAAAAATTGTTTAAGACCCTTTATTTTTTATACTTTTTTGTGATAAATTTCTTCTATAGAATTGACAAAAGCTTCCTCAATATCATTGGTTACTTCCGTGCTCTCTTTCTCTCAATGGCTTGCCTCTGAAACTGAATGTTTTCAAAGCTCTGACATTTAATATTGATTGTAGGATTTAATCAATTGTTTTTGTGTCAATGCAAACTTTATCTACAAAGATCTACGCATTGAATTCCAATAACATTTTTCATACCGTGATATGAGTGGCTCATCGTGAGAAGAATTCCAATGTTTCAATGTTCTATATTATGCGAAAAACTGTACCAATTTTTTGGCCATATGTGTTTGGAGGTTTGTTTTTTTTTATCTTTCGCGAAACATTTTGAAAAAGTTTTGGATGCAAATAGTAAAGTTTTTATTACTCCTTCTTTTGACAAATTTATGAAAATCTGTTGCGATTTTCCATTATGTAAAAGTTTTAAAAAACCAAGACAGGATTATCTATCCAAAGAAAAAAAAAGAATTTGTCTGGGCGCTTTAACACCACAAGCTCGGAAGAAAAGATCTAAGAGTATCAGAGATGATGATGGAGGAAATGACTTTTTATATTTTAACAGTCTTCGTGATGGAGAGGATTTTGATTGCGATTACTAGATCAGAGCTACTTGATTGTGAAAGTTGGGGGGTTTTTTTGTTTTTGTTTTCTTTTTCGAAACATTTTGAATTTTTTTTTTTTTTTTTGATGCAACACGTTTTTATTGCTTCTTTCATCATATATGGTAATCTGATCAACTTTCCATTAAAGTGTGAAAATTTTAAAAAATTTAGTCAGTATTTTCTATTATTCATTTTTAAGTCTGTATTTGAAAAATAAGCATCCACCTTTGGGTTTTTTTTTTTTTAAATAGTATTGAAGATTATTTTTTCTCGAGATTTACATGGAACAAGTAGATTGCTACCTGTTGTGTGTCACATCAGCACCACATACTCTGGGATTGGTGGAGATCTGAACTATAAAACTAGGGCTGCTTGATAGATTGCACCCAGACTTGGTTGGTTTTTTTTTGCTTAAGATCCGTGCTTCATTTAAAGAATGTGTCTATGACAACATTATAAGAATTTCAATGTTTCAAAGTTCTATCATTAGAAAACTGTTCCAGTTTTTCACCATATGTGTTTAGGACACATTACTCTTTATCGTGGGTCAAATTAACGGCACATACGGTCTCTTGTATTTTTTTATGAAGTGGTGTGGCTCTGTACGAGATATTAAATGTTTTTGTTGTGGTTGTGGTCCATTTTTCTTCAATATGGTAGTTTGGAACACATTACACTGTATCTGCTGTTTGTCAGTTCAGCACCACATATAAATATATGGAGAGACAACCCAAAACTAGTGCTGCTAAAACGATTGCACCCAGATTTAGTTTACTTTTTTGCTTGAGATCTTTGCTTCATAAAAGTTGATTTAAAGAATGACATCATTACCACGTGAGAAGAATTCCAATGATTTAAGGTTCTGATTAAATTATATTTCAAAACCGCATGATTAGTAGCTGTAGAGGAGACAATTCTGTTACACTATTATTGAAAAAAAAACAATTCTTTTTTATTATTTTCTATATGTATTTTTCTGGCTCTTGATTTAGTCTGTATTTGTTGTAAAGTGTTCTTTTGTTTTCTTTTTCCATTTTTTTTTTACCTTTATCAGTTTGTGTTGTTGTATGGCGGTCGAGAGCTATAGTAAACTTTTATTTTCATGTAGTGGTAAGGCTCCAGAAGAGATTCTGAAGATATAAGTCTGTTATATTTGGGAAGTTTGCTCTTCTTCAGTGTATAATTTGTCTTCCTAACCAGTTCATTTGAACGGGTAATCATGCTTGTATATAATATACCTATCTCGCAATTCTGACGTACATGATCAGCTTGAACTTGTGTGAAGAAAATCCGTTCTTTTGCGTGAGATGAAACAAAGCTTAGACAATCTATGTATTGTTTTTTAGATAAACACCGGTTTCCCATTACAAAACATGAAGCCAAACCGATCCCTTAGTTCACAAATGTTCTTTGTCATCATGAAATTTTCGTTGCAGCTGCTTACTTAACTACCAGTAGCATCAGTTTTTGAGATGGTAATACTTTGCCCTCTTACTTTGGTCAACACAAGTCTCATGCATTTTGTAAAGGTTCTAGAATAATGTGGAATATATGAATAATAAGAATGATGTCGTAAAGATTATCATAGAAGGGATTTTTAAATATATCCGATATTCTAGGTATAGTCAGTTGCTAAAGTAGGTGTCTTGATGTCGATGCTGCAAAAGCAGCGATTTCTCTTTATTGGATGAAGACCGTTGTGCCAGTGTGCTGTGGCACAAGAAACCTAGTAGTGAATATGACATGGACAGCACAAGACATTAATTTTTACTAATTTGACCTACCACACGGTTCGCACTATTGTGATTTATTTGCTAGCATATTCATATAGCATTTTTGTGAACTATGGTATGCAACTTAAGAAGGTAAAACTTGTTATAGAAACATACTGGTAATCTGCTGATCCAGTGTCACACACAAACACTTGATCTCCCTTTAACATGCACCTCTATCTTTCTGATTTTTTTTCCTTTTCTATATTTATTTTGTCAGGCGTTACATATGCCAGTCTACGTGTTCTTTGGAATGGTGTAGCAACTTCCAGAATGTGTTTCCTTTGATTACTGTGTACACAGGCCAAGAATTCATGGGCGCCACCTACAATAAGGTAGGATTTTTTAATTTGCATTCCTTAATTCGTACAAATTTGCTTTAATAATTTTACTAACACCAAAAGCACTTTTACGAAATAATTGACATTTTATCATGACAATTTCACTAACTATTGAACCATTTAAGTTTAATTGTTTTGCTTTTGTCAGAAATATGTGTAAGATTGGTTATTTTGGTGTGTTTAATGTTAAATTAGTCCAAAGGACAGATACATGGCTTCCACTTTCAGGACATTTATGTTATGATTGTCATAGTCCTTGATTTTTTTTTTTTTTTTTTTTTTGAGGTTCGGACGCGGAAGTGGGGTGCGTTACGTATATCCTTTAAACGTATCAGTTTTGAGAGTTCTGCATTTATCCTCTTCTTGTTTTTTCTTTTTTACTTCCGTTCCCAATTTCTGTAGAAATAAGTATTAAAAGCGCTTTCATAAGAGATATTGAGCGACGTTTTAAAATGTAAATTAGTCTAGACGTATTGCATTAAGTTCTATGGTCGGATCAAATCAGAAAAGTAATGCAGCACCTGGAGAACCTTGGAATCTTAGATCTAAGGTTTTTTATTATATTAGATTGTTCAAACAGTATAATTGTCTTCAGCATAAAAAATCTGTCTTTAAAATTGTTCAAATCATGTATTATTATAGAACTATCATACAATATTATCTTCCGAAATGTTTAGTCAAACTACAAGTATTTTGATCCCAGTTCGTCATGTTTGTGGAAATAGGGATCTTTCGATCTACGAATAATCTGATTAGCTCTACTGTGAAGAAAACTTTTTTAACCTTTAACCAGATGAAGTTTCATCGAATTGAGGCCAATACATGAAAGAGACTGCTGATAAGGAGAAACAACTTTGATTTGACTGGAAAAATAGAATCACTCCTGATCCGTCTAAAATGTCGTGTAGATTACACCCATTCAGTGAAAGATTGTCCTAAATTAGTTAATATTTAAATGAATTTGAATTACCCTTACTTTAGAGGAAAAAAAACTATAGACTATAATTTATTAAAACAGTACCTGAGTGTTGCTAAGAAAGAGTGACTCCGTAAGTTTTTCTCTCTTCTCTTGCTATTCTCAACAAAAATAACGCCCAAATGATCTTTATGATGAAGAGGAACATATTTTTATTTGTATATACTTTCTATCCTCCTTACCCCTTCCCCTTGGACTGTTCTCCTCCCGAACAGATGAACTGTTTGTGTCCGCGCCATATCAGCCCAGCCCAGGGATGGGGACGTTATTATCGATCTGTTCGGGCTCATGCTTATTACTGGGATCCTCACAGAAAAAGTTACCTCCTTGTTTATGCCTGCAATGGAGGACAAGGTAGCCAAGGTAAAATAGACAGCTTCAGTGAATGTAATTCACAATACCTGCATTTTTTCTTGTAAAACAATAAAAAAAAGAAAGAATAACTCCGATGACTTATCATAATCAACGTAACTGAGACCAATGTAGCGCGGGGTCAGATATTCTCTTAATACTAGTGGCGTACATGCAACGATATTTTCTGTCTCTATAGAGCCAATCATCTGGATCACAGATGGATAAAACCAAAAGAAATATGTTCACAACTTTGAGTTTGGAAGGAATTGACATATTTTATTAATCACTGGTCGTCTTGTTCAAAGGCTGTACGTAGCAGCCAGGCACTTCTTTGAAATTCACGCTTAATTATCCATTTTCTTTGTGTTAGAATAGTTACCCAGAAAAGAAACATAAAACTCCATGGCCAATATTTATTAAAACAGCGATCAAAGTGCCATTTCTTTTATGCTTTTGGTAAACATTTTTGTCAAGATGAGAGTAAGAGTGCTCCATTCCCAAATTCTTTTATTCATATGGCATGCATAAATTTACAATTTTATTTTTCTTTCTTGAGATACGTAAGAACGGACCTCATATTTTTTATACTTTGTCTGAAAAGTATTGTCAACCATGTCGTGAGATTTCAATAAACAATCTGAATTAACTTACTATTAATGCGCTGGTTGCTTGAACTTTTTCCCTTACAAACTCTATTTCATCCAGGATACAGGTTTTTCCGCTGTGCATGGTAAAGATCTGCTATGAATTATCTCTGCTACCGTAATGTTGTTGATGATGTTGTAGATGTAACGTCAGAATCGGAATAAAAACTTTATCACCAGATGATCCTGAGAAAGAGTATCCATTTGAACACAAACTACTGCCTCATTAAGTTGCATGGGGGAGACCACAGCATGACAAAATGAGCCTGTGCGTGATTTACATTTATTGGATAGCCCTAGTCATTTCAGATTAAATAAGTTAATACACAAACCATTTTCTACATAATTGAATTAATTATTTTATACCAAAAGCATTAAAGACACGCTATATTAAGGAGCATAGATCTTTAGACTATCTGTTTATTTGCAAGCCTTATCTGGGCAAATGGGCTGAGAATTTATCTCACCTATGGCTATTTGCTGTGATCCGTTTAAAAAAAATAGGCGGAGTATTTTCCGGTTCTTCGTGTACTCTTTTGACGCATATTAAAAACATATCTTCTAAATACGCACATAGAGGGATTGGTGAGAGTAACACCTTTCACATTGTTGTAAAAAATGCTAATAAACTTTTTTGCTTTTCAAATCATAGACTCAAGCTTGTTTTCTTTGTTAAACTTATAATGTCCTTTTCTATGCTATTTTGAAAAAACGTTTTGTTTTTGTTTTTTTTTGTTTTGTTTTTGTTTTGACTTGTTTTTTTTTTTTTTTTTTTTTTTTTTTTTTTTTTGGGGGGGGGGGGGGTAACATTCCTTGTTTATATTTATGAGAAAAAAGGATAGAAAGTCATCATTTTTTTTTTTTTTTTTTGGGGGGGGGGGGGGAAAACAAATTAGAGATTTGTTGTTTTTTTTTTACCAGACCGCATTGGCGTGTTTTTTTCAACAATTAATTTTTTTTTACTGTTTATACATATTGACTGGAGCTGGCACAAGTGGAAGGGGCAACAGTAAAATAGATTTATGTAATGCCGTTTTTCAAAAATCTCTCTTTCGTAATTGCAATTCATTAGCTTTTTACAGCAATTAGGTTTAAATTTTTTTTGAATTATTTTATGTTATGACGGCCTTTTTAATGAATAAATGTACAGCTCGGCTTTCTTCTTCCTTGGGAACCCTGTTCTGTTTATTATATCTATTTAAATACTGTGAATATCTATCATCACTATCACTATTATTATTATTCCCAGTATTAGAAGTCTTAGAATCTTTAGACAAAAAAATGAAATATAAATCTTAGGCTTCTGTAGAAAGATTCTTGTTTTATTCCATATTCAGTTTTCCAGCCTATTTTACTTATTGGTTTTCGGTTACTTTCGAATAATTACTTTTTGTTGATAGATCTTTGAATAAAAATTCTTGTTTTTATCCTTTTATCGTTTGTAGTTAACCTATGTATGTGAATTTCCTTGTGTAGTTCCTTGTTCTTGCTTTTGGGTCTGATGCATGCGTAAAGGCGAAACATTATGTGCTTAGTTTTGTTTTGTAAGTTTTAGAGCTGCTCTCTACTTTGTGTGTGTATGTGTGTGTGGGTGGGTTGTTTTGTTTTGTTTTTTTTATGGTGCTTTGCAGTTATTCAAAACGTTCCACTGCGACATTCAATTTTAATTTATTCCAAATGACTAAAGAGATATATAGGGTGAAATGGCAACGTGTTTTTTTTTCAAACTGCATCGGCATTTACAGCCCAGGAGAATGAAAATGCTAACTTTATTATTAGCTCTTGTATAAAATGAGGTTGGTTTCCATGGTTCGAAGTTCATCTTTTCACCTGGCACCTTGGAGTTCACACCTTCAAATATTAAGTCTTATAGTGAGTGTAAATTTTTTGTAAAAAAAAAATGGAATGATGCATTATTAAGACATTATTTAAGAAAAAAAGGAAACAGATACAAAAAGCCCACAAAAACCACATCATGTAATTGATTCACATAAGAATTAATCTTTTAAATTCATATTTTTAAGCAATTTTCTTTTATAATGTGGGAGAAAAAACTGCAAGAGAAGTCAACCAGAGTCATAACCAAAAACAAGGTTATGTCGGTCCATGAGCGGAAATTAAACGCTCCATAGGACACTATGATATGTAAAAACAGTCAAAAGGAGGTAATAAAATGGATCGATTTCATCTGAATAATGTGTCGGTTTTCGTTTGGTCCGCCTCCCTTAGATAAACGGCATGGGTGCCCCCCCCCCCCCCCTTTCTCCCCCCTCTTCCTATACCAGATTCCTGCACGGGGATGGGATGGAAAGAAGAAACAATAACGGTAATCAAGATACACTCTGTTAAAAATATCCGTTTATAATTTGCAAACACTCGACTGCTCACTTCACGATGGTTCGTGGAAGCAGTGTGGGTGGCTAATTTTATAAAGTTTTCTAGATAAACTTTAAAACAATAGAAGAGAGCTTCACATTATGGAGGAAGTTTTATATTACTAGAATGTTTAATGCAGAGATGTACAGTGAAGAGCGAAGTTTAAGTAATATTTATTGAAGTCAGGAATCATCTAAGAGAGAAAGAAAAGGAGCATGGAGCCATAGGGTTCTCACTAATCATAATAAACTATAAGGTGGAAGAGCAAGAACGTTCCATATTTAGAATTAGATCCAAAAACAAATACTTTTCAAAGGCAAAAGCTCGAGGAATCAATAGATAAACAACAAATACTTTCGATTAGTTCAAGAGTCATAATTGCGAGAGAAAATTCTAAAACACATGATCTCATTTTGGTTTTATACTTGAGCATATTTATTATACAAACCTAATTGTCTTTGAAAGTTCAAAATGAAAACAAAAATCATGGATTGAGGCACAAAGTAAACTGTAAGCTTTAGTAACCGACACTTGTAGAGTAATATTAGATTATTACGTAGTCTTCTGGTCAAGTAGAGCTTTATCTAAATTACACAGAGAAGGAGTATAAACCAGTAGACTTTTCCTAATCCATCATCCTTTTATTTAAAGTGGATGGATAAGATCTTTTGAACTAAAATTCATTAAACAGCCGGTAGTTTTTTAAGAGGAGGGGAAAAAAATCGAAATTACAGATAATTCTTAGAATCGTCTAAATTAGATGAAGAAATGACACAAATCATATTCTTCTCATTTTTTAACTTTTACCATCTCCATTGCATAAGTTGGTTCAATTCTTATTCTTAAAAAGATTGTATGAACCTTAATCAGACCCGTTCCAACGTTAAAAAGTATGCTGTAAAAAGGGACTTTCACGGACTTTCATTTAAGTTAGCTACCATAATAGAAGGAAAAATGTTGTGGAATTATAGCACGTTTTACCTCAGCATAAGTAAACACACTGTTTATTATGATTTAAAATAATTCTGAAAAGATGCAATAAGCTTCGATTATTAATTTTGCTTTGAAATAATCGAAACAGCCTGCTGGGAAATTTGCCATCTTTTTATTTACCTCGGTTCTTATAATTATTTAACCAGTTTTTTTGAAGACCTTTTATATTACTTTTGATTTGTTGCTTGTCATTGCTACTTGTGTTGAAAAATGTTATTAATTTTCCTATGTTTTATCTGTTCAATATTTGACGTTAAAAATCTATTAGCTCTAGGATGAAAGGAATTGGTTTTGTTGAATTAAAGCCACAATTTTCTTTGCACAGC
>JAWDGP010007517.1:97500-100000 GCA_033675545.1 Elysia crispata | reverse complement strand
GTTAGGACGCCAGCTAAGCAGAACGTTAGGGGAGTTCTTGGTTCAGATTGTTGCTGGGTTATCTGGTGGTGAGATTACCAAGTCTAAACTTGACATGAAGGACAACCCTTGTCTCGGGAACAGTTGTACGGTGATTCATTCTCTATTGATTTCAAAGTAAGTCTGGACTTAGGCATAGAACATACCATAAAGAAAGACCAGAATAAAAAAAAAGCATTGACAAAAGAAGTAAGAGGTGGGCAAAAGGACAAAACGAAAACGCCAGGGGGGGAGGGGGGGGATAAAAACTTAAAAGAGAAGAACGATATATAGTATGGGATGGGAAATAGTATTTAAAAAGAAGTGATAGATACAGGCAAAAAGGAGAGAGAGTAGAAACGGAACAGGGGAAGTAGCAGCAACAGCAGCAGCAGCAGCAGCAGTAGTAGTTGTAGCAGAAGTAGTAGTAGTATTAGTAGCAGCAGCAGCAGCAGCAGCAGTAGTAGTAGTAGTAGTAGTAGTAGTAGTAGTAGTAGTAGTAGTAGTAGTAGTAGTAGTAGTAGTAGTATTAGTACTAGTTATAGTACTAGTAGTAGTAGTAGTAGTAGTAGTAGTAGTAGTAGTAGTAGTAGTAGTAGTAGCAGTAGCAGTAGCAGTAGCAGTAGCAGTAGCAGTGGAAGTAGTAGTAGTAGTAGTAGTAGTAGTAGTAGTAGTAGTAGTAGTAGTAGTAGTAGTAGTAGCAGTGGTGGCAGTGGGCAGTAGCAGCAGTGGTGGTAGTAGTAGTAGTAGGTAGTAGTAGTAGTAGTAGTAGTAGGTAGTGGTGGTAGTAGAAGTGGTAGTAGTAGTAGTAGTAGTAGCAGCAGCACAGCAACAGTAGTAGTAGTAGTAGTAGTAGTAGTAGTAGTAGTAGTAGTAGTAGTAGTAGTAGTAGTAGTAGTAGTAGTAGTAGTAGTAGTAGTAGCAGTAGTAGTAGCAGTAGCAGTAGCAGTAGCAGTAGTAGTAGTAGTAGTAGTAGTAGTAGTAGTAGTAGTAGTAGTAGTAGTAGTAGTAGTAGCAGTATGGGCAGTAGCAGTAGTAGCAGTAGTAGTAGTAGTAGTAGTAGTAGTAGTAGTTGTAGTAGAAGTAGTAGTAGTAGTAGTAGTAGTAGCAGCAGCAGCAGCAGCAGTAGTAGTAGTAGTAGTAGTAGTAGTAGTAGTAGTAGTAGTAGTAGTAGTAGTAGTAGTAGTAGTAGTAGTAGTAGTAGTAGTAGTAGTAGTAAAATATGTAATAATAATTATACTACTAACAACTATTATGATGAAGAGTAAGAATAGGCAATAAGAAGGCGAAGAAGAAGAAGACGAAGAAACTTGAAGACTATGATGTAAGAGAGGAAGAAAAAGAAAGTATTTATGACTATGATGATTATGGTACTGTTGATTATGAACAGGATGATGATGCTGATGATGATTATGATGATGATGATGATGATGATGATGATTATAGTAATCAGTAAGAAAAACCTTAAACCGAGGGAAACAAAAAAGTCTGAGCTGAATAAAGAGAAAAAGAAGGTGACGGAGAAAAAGGATAAGCCGAAGTGGAAGAATGAGAAGGGTTAGGAGGAGGCGTTTGAATAGGAACATAAATGTGACGGGAATGACGAAGAACAAGCGCACGAAGAATTGGAAGAGTCGGATAGGTTGGAAGTTAAAGATGAGGAAGAGATGTTAGGAAGAAACAGGAAGAGTAAAGAGAAGAGGAAAAAGCAATAGAGGAAGCAGAAAGGAAGATGAAGAAGAAGAAGAAGAAGAAGATAAAGAAAAAAAAGTTGTAAGATGTTATCTGGCTGGTTTAAGGTCTAAATTTTACTACTTTTGCTTTTTGTGAAGGGTTATCTTTTTCCATTTCTATTAAAGGCTAAAGGCTAAGATAGTGTTTGAAAATCTGGGAGGGAAAGAAGAAGACACGGATTTAGAGTAAAGAGAAAGGAGAAAGCATGCGAAATAAAGTTTTAAAATTTGACTTTTAAATTCCTGTTTGGAAACACAGAAAATGGTTTCAAATTAAAAAAAATTGTTCCTCTAGACATACTACTAGATAACCTTTACATTATTTCATATCCTTCCTCAAAAAAGAATACTTTTCTTTTTGTTATGATCTTTCAAGTCAAAAAGCAGTTGAAGAAGTGTTTGTTTTCGAGTTGAAGTATTTCATGAATACAGATAGTGTATTACATCTTTCACACAAAACCCATTACAGTCTATATCCTAAAATCTAACCATGTATACCCTGCTTGATGGCTCAAGGGCCAAATTCAATTAAGAATAAAACCATATTACTTTGTAATGTACGCAAGTTTGCACAGTTCATATATGAATCTTTATTATTATCAATCTTATATTAGTCTGGAAAAGGGATAAGACCATTAAATCTGTTCTCCGTAGACAAAATCATGACCATCCGTGCAACCACATCTATAAATCAGTGATAATGTGTTTCACAGATCCGATTAAGGTGATTATGTTGACAGCGTTTCTTC
>JAWDGP010007517.1:52500-92500 GCA_033675545.1 Elysia crispata | reverse complement strand
TTTTTCTCATTCTATTTTAGCTTTCTACTTCCGCTCCCAATTTCTGTAGATAGAAGTAATAAATGTTCTTTTATGAGATACTGAGCGACGTTTTAACATTTAAAGTAGCCTAGACGTGTATCCAGTAAGCTCTATGGTCAGATCAAATTAGTTAGAGTAAAAGTAATGCAGCGGCGACAAAACCTTCACATTCGATTATTCAAACAGTATTACTGTCTTCACCATATAAAATTTTAGTTGAAATACAAGTATTTTGCTCTAATTTGCTCTAATTTCGCCATGTTTCTGGAAATAAGGATCTGTCGATCGACGAATAATCTATCTAGCTCTATTGCAAAGACAAAATTAGTAAGCTTCAACTAGATGAAGTTTCGTCGAATTGCAGTCAACACATGAATGAGACTGCCGATGACGAGAAACAGCTCTGATGTGACTTATAGAAAAATAGAATTACTCTTGATCCGACAAAAATGTCGTGAAGATTACACCCATTCAGTGAAAGATTATCCTAAATCGATTAATATTTAAATAAACTGGAATCACTATCATCTTCGGGGAACGATAAATTATAGTCTATTTCAAAAAAAATAACTGAGTGTTGCTAAGAGGGCGTGACGTGTAAGTTTTTCTCTCTTCTCTCCCTATTCTATATAAGAATGACGCCCAAATGAGCATTGTGATGCAAAAGAACTTACTCTTTTTTGTCTATCCTCATCATTTTTTTTCTCTTTCAACTGTTCTCCTCTCGAACAGATGAAATGTTTGTGTCCCCGCCACATCAGCCCAGTCCAGAGATTGGGACGCCACAATCGAGCTGTCGAGGCCTATGGTCATTCTTGGGATCCACAGAGAAAGTCTGACCTCTTCCGCTACATCTGCAATAGAAGGCAAGGTAGCCCAGGTAAAATAGACAGCTTCAGTGAATGTAACTCACAATACCTGCATTTTTTTCCTGTAAAACTAGACAAGAAGAAAAAGAAACCACATACCTAGGTTCTTCTTCCCCGATGATTTATCGCAAATTAATGTAACTCAGGTCAACGTAAAGCGGAGTCAAATACTCTCGGATTCCTTGCAGCGTCCACAGAATGATATCTTGCGTGACGATATAGAGCCAAGATTCTGGGTTACAGATGCATAAATTAAGAATTAAATGCACCACTTTGACTTTTATATGATTTAACAAATTGTATGAACCACCTTTTCAAAAGCTGTAAGTGTAAGTATCATTAGCGCTGATTTGAAATTCATGCTTAACTTTCTCGTTTCCTTAGAATAGTTACATAGAAAAGAAATAGAGTACTTGTTGCCAATATTTATTGAAAATAAAGTGATTCAAAGTGCCACTGCTCTTACATTTTTAGTAAGCATTTTTTGTAAAGATGAGAGTAAGAACGCTCCATTCCCAAATTCTTTTATTGATAAAATATTTTCAACAATGTTGTGGAAATTGAATAAAGAATGTGAATTAACTTTAAGTTATGTGCCTATTGACAGAACGTTTTCCCTTGCAAACTTTTTATTTCATCCAGGAAGTATGGCTACCCCTTGTAACGCGTAAAGATCTATGAATTATCTCTGCTACCATGATTATGTCGATGATGTTGCAAATGTCAGAAACAGAATAAAAGCCTTACAGCCAGAAGAACCTGAAAAATAATTTCCATTTCTTTTTCTTCTTCTTCTTCTTCTTCTTCTTCTTCTTCTTCTTCTTCTTCTTCTTCTTCTTCTTCTTCTTCTTCTTCTTCTTCTTCTTCTTCTTCTTCTTCTTCTTCTTCTTCTTCTTCTTCTTCTTCTTCTTCTTCTTCTTCTTCTTCTTCTTCTTCTTCTTCTTCTTCTTCTTCTTCTTCTTCTTCTTCTTCTTCTTCTTCTTCTTCTTCTTCTTCTTCTTCTTCTTCTTCTTCTTCTTCTTCTTCATCTTCTTCTTATTATTATTAATATTATTATGCAAAGAATTGCGTTTGCACTGGCTCTTCTGTTTCCAATATTAATATTTAATTTGTATTGCTATTTCTGTATAGCTTTTTGAACGATTTTCATCACTCTTTCAGTTTTACTTTTGAAAATTTATATTTTTTTTAGGTTTTTCTTTGTTTTTTTTTGTTTTTTTGTTTTTGTTTTATTTGTTGTTGTTGTTGTTGTTGTTGTTGTTGTTGTTGTTGTTGTTGTTGTTGTTGTTGTTGTTGTTGTTATGATTAAATAAAAAAAAAATTATGAATCTTGTTTGCAGTTTATATGATACGATTTTAACATATTATTTTTTCAATTCTTTTTTTGCTCTATTCATAACTATACGGGGAGTACATGAAACCAAAGCCTACCGCGCTAGTCGCTTGAGAGCCCGCCACCTACTGGGTTCGCTGTATGTTTATCCTCTCTGGTTCTAATCAGCTTTCGAAAGCCTTTTATATTTAAAATAGAAAAAATAATAATACGTTTTGATAAGCTGATAGATAATTCTAACTCTACAAGACTTGTTTGAAAAGAAGTTTATAAAATTTGTGTCTTTACTGTACTGAGCCCTTTGTTGTCATGTCGTTCAGTAAAGTGTCTGATTTATCCAAAATATTAAGCACTTGGTCTTGCTTTAATCTTTATGAAACACGTTTAGCAGAATTATAAAGGCCCCTATATGCACAGTAGGATACGATATATAAAACTACAGTAGAACACGATTCGATCAAACACGGATCCCTCGAATTCACGATATCCTCCAACTCAGTCGTTTTCCCCTTCTAATTCGCTTTTTTTCCTTCTTGTCTCTATATTTCCGTCGAATTAGTTCGAAGTTATAGCATGTTTTCTTCGAGCATTAGGTCCTCTATTAGAGAAGAAAACGTTTGCCTCTTAAGAAATGTGACGTAACTATGAGAGGGACAGAAAGAGAAAAAGCGAGAAAGAGAGAGAGAGGGAGAGAGAGAGAGGGAGAGAGAGAGAGAGAGAGAGAGAGAGAGAGAGAGAGAGAGAGAAACAGACAGACAGAAAGACAGACAGACAGACAGACAGACAGACAGACAGAGACAGAGCAGAAGAAGAAGAAGAAGAAGAAGAAGAAGAAGAAGAACAACAACAACAACAACAACAACAACAACAACAACAACAACAACAACACTAACAACAACAACAAGAACAACATCAACAACAAGAAGAAGAAGACTAAAAAGAAGAAGAGGAAGAAAAAGAAGAAGAAGAAGAAGAAAATGAAGAAGAAGAAGAAGAAGAAGAAGAAGAAGAAGAAGAAGAAGAAGAAGAAGAAGAAGAAGAAGAAGAAGAAGAAGAAGAAGAAGAAGAAGAAGAAGAAGAAGAAGAAGAAGAAGAAGAAGAAAACAAAGACAGAATATAAAGTGATTAAGATGGCTACTGTCAAAGATCTAGATCTACTAACACAGTTTTTCTAAGAGCACAGTGGAAGCCTTTATTATGATGCAGAAACTAAGAAAATACTGCAATTTTGTGCCGAATGGGTCCAGAGAGTCATTAGTATCAAATGCGATAAAAAGGAATAAGTAGATGAAGAAAGACAAGAATTCAGATAGAACGGAGCAGTCACCGATACAAAGATAACTGGATTAACTTAAAATTAAGGAAAAGAATAATCATCTAGAATATGGTTTAGGGCATCACAACTCTGCTGGTGATACTCAGCTTAATCGACCAGTCTCACCATCTGATTTCTCTGGGACTGTAACATTTGAAATGTTTATTAATGAAGATCATAGGTAACTTTAATGGCCGTAAAGAAGCTTCAGCTGAATATCGGTAAAACACATTGACTACTACTTGATGTCAGAAAGAGCTAAAAGAAAATAGTACAAAACACATAAATATTGGACATGATTTGATAATAGTTATATAAAAATACAAAACTCTTTTGCTCGAAGATAATCAGTTATCGATGGATTTATAATCATGTTAGCCGCTTTTATAAGCTGGTGTGTCTTAAATTGAGGATAATTGGCGCCATGATAAATTTTCTGAACAAAACATCAGAAAAGACCTTTGCAACATCTTTTGTTCCTACAAGGTCGGGCTTTTGTTTTGTTAATGAACTCATCTAAAATCACCCAGGATATAAGAAAAAGATGCCAAAATGGTTATGCTAGTATACTAACTGGTAAAAAAATGAGGCTATGCACAACACCTACCTGGTTACCAGTGAAACCCCGAATTAAATGTAACTCTTCAAGTCTCTCTTTCAATGCGTTGACGGTAAGGACCCTACATATTAAATTTGTGTAATCTTGTTCCAACTTATTCTACATTAGTACGGTCTTTTCTTCGTGGGCAAAAAAAGACTTCTATGACGAAAGAGCTTTCACTGTTATAGAACAGCTTTGAAAAAGTATCTAAAACCCAATATATTTCATCACCTAGCTTAGTTCAACTTTAGGTAAATCCGTTTTTATGTTAGGACGGATGCTCCTGTATGTTATGCAATAATATAAATTTTTTTCAATGTTATTTTCTTTGTTAATTAGATTTCAAAGGATAAAAGAGCCTTTCGTTGAGATTTTCATTTTGTTTGAGATCGTTCTCGAAATAATCTGTGTTATTGTAATTATTAATTAGAATAAATATTGTCCTTTTGATCTCATGGTCGTTCAATATAGGCTTAGAGCTGTTGCTTCTACTCCGACTTTCTTGGATTTTCTCCCCATGAATTTATTATTCGCTTTCGATTGAAAATCCTGGTCATAATTTTAAGGAAAACATGTCGTCGTGTTTAGGTCCATTTATACGTCTTTCAAGTTTATTCACATGATAATGATTGGTGCATTGTGTTGATCTTAATTTTGTGGATTGAAATTTTGGTTTCTATTTAGGTAGTTTTTAATTTGTAAAAAATTATTTTTCAAAATTTTTCTAAGCTTACTCTCGCTTTGAATTGATTGGACGAAACATTGTCATGCGCAAGCCAGCAACTATTCACTCTTCCTTTATAAACGGTTTGAATTGTGAAGACGTCCCATTCGCTCTTGTGGCGGAACATCGACGTAAAGTTTTGCACCAGGACTGTCTTGTGAATTGCAAACTTGTCCCAAGTTTCAAGAGACTGTGCTAATTTGAATCACTACTAAGCCTGAAATAGGTGGATTGCTTCTTGCCTTTGAGGTATTATTAATCTTAGAAAAAATGAGAAATTCTTATAGTCAAAACAGAGGGGGTATAATAAGCAAAAGCCTGCATGATAAGAATATATTAAGATTTCAAAATTTCTTTTTATATGTTTTTATTTATTACCTGAAGTGATCTTTTTCTTAAAATTTAATTTACATGGAAGGAGAGAGGTATAGAAAGAGAAAAAAAGAGAGAGCGAGAGACAGAGAGAGAGAGAGAGAGAGAGGCGGGGGGGGAGAGAGAGAGAGAGTCAAACATTCAGAGATAGATAAGGACAAAAAAAAAAAGATAAGAAAGAGAGTCGAACTGATCTTTTCCTTTCCTTTGCCGATCTCTGTATTATTCAACAAGGAAATATTAAAACTGTTTAATTTACTTATATTTCTCCATCGTTCGATCGGTTGTTTGACTGATGAAGCCATTCCACTGGCACTGTGTAGCAGTGGTTTCCGTGTAGCATCACAAAAATCCCCACAAAACTTCTTGCTCTGAACGGAGCGACATAGAGTTGTCCATGTGTAAAGTCAAACAGGTAGGAAGATTATGACAGTTGGCAAAGTCTTCCCGGGCTGTTCATTTGAATGTACAATCCTGCTTGTTATTTATATTTGAACTTACCTGACGACAGTCTGAGTAGATAACAAAGATGCTAAAAAAATTGTGCTGATAGGATCGTAACAAGGCAATAAAAGTGAGACCATCTATAAACATCAACTCAAGCTACAAGGAAACCAAAAAGTTTTATTGTTAGACTCTAAATCTCTATTATAAACGTCTGAATTACACCGCGCTTGTATATTTTGATAAAAAAAATTTCTTTCTCCTTATTTCCCATCATTGTCGAGTGGATAAAGTCTTCTGAATGTAAAAAATAAATAGTGTGGCGAAAGAACTCGCAGTGCTGTTACACTTTCAATGCGGAACAGTTCACCACAGTATTATAAGAGTCAAAAATTCAGAACTACGGAAAGCTTTAAAAGTTAATGGTGTAAATTCTTACACAACGAAACATGATTTTGGCATGATACTTAAAAACCAAATAATTAGATATCGAGGTCTTATTTTGATTTTAACTATAAGATGCCAAGGCGGAAATGTACTGCACTACTAGGTTTCACCTTTCTGTCATCATGGATGCTTAATATCACGCCAGGAGGGTGGATCGCTCTCATTTTCGTATGCCTGGTCTTATTCACACAATAGACAATTTTTTTTGCCACTTATGAAAGTCATATAGCTCCACATATAAAAAAAATTCAAAATGTTGTGCAATAGTACACTTATGGCACTGGAAACATTCTACTTTCCTCAAATCACGAAGTAAAACAGTAAGAAAGGTTGCCACGTCACATTGGTCTAGCTAGTGTTTGATATGCACAAACATTAGACATTCAAGCAACATTATTTAAAATCCATCTCTTGGTGTCTTACCTTCACATCATATTTTCATACACACTAAACCAAAATATCCACTGATTAGTAGATGAAGGAATGATAGCATTAATAAATCGGATGATGTTGACGAAAATGGTAATATGATAATGATGATGTTGATGATGGTGATGATTATGATAATAATGTTGATGATAGTGATCATCATGATGATGATAATGATGATGATGATACTGATAATGATGATGATGATGATAATGATAATTATGTTGATGATAATGATAATGATAATGATGTTGATGATAGTGATGATGATGATGATGATGACGATGATGACAAAAATGATGATGTTGAAGATAGTGATGATGATTATGATGATGATGATGATGATGATGATGATACATAGCTTCAAACTATCATGAACTAATCTTTATAAACAGTGAGAACCATGTTTAGAGCGGCAGTTCTTCCCCTCACTCTCTTGGTTGGCTTTGCCATCTGGGCCGTGACGGCGCTAGAGTCAGAATGGAACCAGGCAGCTAGAGACCACATTCTCGATATCCACAATAATTACAGGAAGAATGAAGGAGGCTGTCAAATCGACAAAATGGAATACGGTCAGTTTTGTTATACAAGCATAGTTGGTTTCATACAGCTTACCAGCTGTAAAATAAAGTTATCAATACACGTATTTATTCAGTAATCAATTAGCGCCACAAAACTTTTGAAGCAACCTACTACCAAGCAGCATTATGGCTGTCTGATCTCGCGAGTGGACAAAAAAAGCTGACAGGTAATGAGGCACTATTAGAAGGTGAGAAGCGTTGAAGATCCAAGTATATGTCGTGAGGCTAAACCACTTAGAGGATGACTAAACTGCAAAATGAGATTGTACTCCTATTTTGGATCAAGAAGGCTTCGCTGATTGCACGTTAGAGGTTTCATGGAACTTGCCAAGAAGAAGAAATATAATTCTAGAGCTTTATAATTTTATAGATGCAATGTGTTTCTCTATATTCGTTTTATCTTTTTTTCAAAGGCTGATAGATGGGCAGTTTGAAAACTCTAAGCGTCATCTTAATATTAAACCAGGCTTTTTTTTTGTTCTAAGTATCTTTAAAATACAAGAACCATCTAATTTTTATTTCCATACCAGTTTTGCGAGACTTCAGCATTTTGTTTAAAGATATTCTTTCCTAGTTTGATTCCAAAAAAAAATTGATTAACTGACTTTTATAGAATTTTCTTTAAGAATTTTCATAAGGGTGACATCAACTTCATCCGATTTTTATACTTCCTTTCTCTCCATCAGACATGGGTCTCGAAGCTCAAGCCAAGAATATTAAAACTATTATAATATTAAACTAGGCTTAGTTTGTTCTAAATATTTATAAAATACAAACTGCAAGAACCATCTAATTTCTATTACCATATCAGACTTGAGCATTATATTTAAAAATATTCTTTACTAGTTCGATTCTTAAAAATTTGACAAGCTCAATTTTATAACATTCTCTTTAACAATACTCTTTCGATTTTTCTACTTCGTGTCTCTCCATCAGACATGGATCTCGAAGCTCAAGCCAAGAAATGGGCAGAGGGCTGTGTATTTGAACACGAGATGGTTAAGGGGCGAGGAGAGAACCTGGCGTATAATACGGCCTCGGATCCCGAGAACGACCTGATCACCTCTGCTGCCAAGGGCTGGTTTGACGAGAAGTATGATTTCTCTCGTGGCCAGCGCGGCTGTCATATGTCTTGTCATTACACGCAAGTATGAAGGCCTCATTTTGATTATCATATCTAGCTTTTTATGAGATAAGACTTTTGGACATTAGCTGGTGTTTTTACTTTCTTTTGCTGTTGCCGCGGGTGGATTTGTCTGTCCTCTTGCTTATGTTATGCCTACAGGCGTTTTGTTATTGAGAGAATGCTATCGCAACAGAGCGACATGCCACATGCGTTTCGATAGCGCTATATTCCAAGCGGTCTGATGTGCCTGTTTGAACCTCACCTCAAAGCTGGAGAAGTGGTCACTGTTTCAGCCTGACATGTATGTTTTCAGCCTGTGAGCTTGTCAAGCCTTATATAAAAAAAAAAACATCAAGGCTCAAGTTTCCCTGCTTGTAGCATTGAGATGATGTCTCAGATCATTGTCCAATGATCCATACGACACAAGATTGTAGGAATGCTTCTTGTCTGGACACGGGTAGTTATACGTCAATTTCGAATGATGGTAGTTTTTGCTTAATGTCATACCACGACTGGGAAAATTTTGATAGCCTCCAACAATGTCATAATTAATGTAGTAGGTTTATTTTTGCTAAATAATCATATAAAACTAGTTTGTACCTCAATAGGAACATTTACAAAGAAAGTAACGACATGATCTTCCAATGTTCCACAGTTGGTTTGGGATAATACCAACAAGGTTGGCTGCTACTCCACTCGCTGCCCAAATCTGGGAATGTCCAACGCCAAAAATGCCTGGTACTTTGTATGCTTCTACACACCAATGGGAAACATGGTGGGAGAGAATCCATACGAACTGTCTTGTGAGACTCCATGCCGCAATGGGCAGACTGAGGAAGACGGCCTGTGTGTTGGTGAAGCCATTATACCGTGTGTGGATGAAGAGGATAACTGCGCAGCTTGGCAGAAAATGGGTGAGTGCGACAACAACCCTGACTTCATGGAGACGAGTTGCAGAAAATCTTGCAAAATATGTACAAGCGAAACAGAGGAAGGCAGTGAAACAGATGAAACTCCTGAAAAAGGTAGTGAGACAGGTGGAAGCACTGAGGAGGGATCTGAGACAGGTGGAAGTACTAATGACGGCGCTCAGACTGGAGGAGGCAGTGAAAGCGGCAAATGCAATGATGACAATGAGCATTGCGTTGCATGGGCTGCGACCAACCAGTGCCATGTCAACCCTGGCTACATGATGAAAAAGTGCAAGAAGTCGTGTGGAGTGTGCAAAGAAACTGGAACATCCATCGCAGGACCAGATGAAAAATGTGTTGACAAGAATGAAAACTGTGAAGAATGGGCTGCTAACAATCAATGTAAAGTAAATCCTGGATATATGTACATCGATTGCAAAAACTCATGTGGTTTGTGCTGAGATCTCTAACGTTTTAACGGTGCTCCATACGTTTCAACAAAAACAGTCAAAGATTTCCGTCTTTTTCCTTAATGTGAAGCTAATACATGTAAATTTAGAGCTAGGGTAATGTAAGAAATAAAAGACAAGAAACATAAAGAATCCATATTATCTAACTTTAATTACCAAAATATCGCATTTACACTAAAAAGAATCAACATCTTGATATTTTTGGTGCTGTAAACAAATCAGATGTCAAATATTGGATAAAAAAAATATTCGATAGGAGATAAGATCCGAGGTCAAATGAGTTAAACTGATGGGGAAGTCAGTAGACCTGTACAGAGGCCTAGACTGTCAAATCACTGAATCGGAAAGCGTAAACAAAACAACGGGGCAGTAAGTTCATGTCCAACTATAGTAAAGTGATTATCAAATGGCATTTTTTCACATGCGAAAGGTAGGATAAAAAATGCTAAGTAATTCTAAACAGGGGCCTTATGAAGCTTCACGTTTCTTTCCTTTTTTTTTTCACAAAAAGTTGTAATTTCTAAATGCATATTTTTTAATTAGGAAAATAAACAGATGAAAATACAGTGAATGAATTTTTTTTTAAAATAGAAAAAAAAAACTTAGTTACCAATATTCTAATATTCAGTCGTGAACACACTCTACGAGTAAATAAAATCAGAATAATTCATCATATTGATTTGTGCTGTCTCGTCTTATTACTTTCGATTTTGGATTACTGTGCACTTAAGTTTGGAAACTTGAACATTTTTATGTATTTATTTATTTATAATTCACTTAACACATACACATGTATATATATATATATATATATATATATATATATATATATATACAGACAGAGAGAGAAAGAGAGAGAGAGAGAGAAATAGAGAGAGAGAGAGAGAGAGAGAGAGAGAGAGTGTGTGTGTTAGAGAAAGAATAGCTCAAAGCATCCTTCAACATTCCATCACATGAAATATGCCCTAAAAGACAGAGTTTAGCTGAAAGTATTTAGTTATGCAAGCAGACACGTGAATAATAGTAATAGTAGTAGTAGTAGTAGTAGTAGTAGTAGTAGTAGTAGTAGTAGTAGTAGTAGTAGTAGTAGTAGTAGTAGTAGTAGTAGTAGTAGTAGTTGTTGTTTTCTAGCTGCTGCTGCTACTACTACTACTACTACTACTACTACTACTACTACTACTACTACTACTACTACTACTACTACTAATACTACTACTACTACTATTACTACTACTACGCGTGAAGGTGCAGCTGCCATCTTCTACATCGTCACCGAAAAGGAAATCTTCTACAACAAGTACTGTTCCCGCGCATGCGCCTGGACCGGTGCCATCAACATTCTTTTTATCAAAATCAACTCGTCGGTGAACTTCGTGTTCTATTGCTTCTTCGGTGGGAAATTTATGACAGTTTTTAAAAGCAATTTTAACTGCTTCTGGTGTCGGGATGGGAAAACCAAGAGCAATTAGAAGGAGGTCTACGCGAAGCCAACACAGGTTTTTAAAGAACAATTGAGCCTGGAGATATTTTTATATAAGCGAGGCTGTAAGAGAAGATCAAACTAACAGCCGAGGCAAATTAAATTGAAATCGCAGTAATAGCATTGCATTCAATTCGACTTTAAAAGAAGGTTATCCTAGAACTTAAGGGCTAATAGACTAAGGTAACAGACTCATATATAAAAATGCAGCACTGGCTAAAGCCTGTCGGTCAGCAATATACCCTCAAATGGCTACCAACTAATACAGGAGAGTATTAGCTAAGCCAGAGGGTTCGACATTCACGAAGGGAAACCGAGCTTTATAAAGAAAAGAACAACGATTAAAACAAGACAAATGAGAAAAGGAATCATATTTACCGATTTTTTTTTCCAAGAAATTTAGAACTTAATATCTTATTTTAGAAATGAAAGGAATAATCAGAGTAAGCAAGACTGGCTGATTAGTAAATTGGTAAATTCATAGTTGCTCACATTGTTTGGCTGTTTGATCTCGATTTGGATCAACAAGATTAGGTCTAGATGACGTCAACATATAGACATGTGTCTTAAATAGATTAATTGATCTTTCCAGTTATTGTAGTTTATCTTTCTATTTTATCTTACTGGCTGTCGCTCTAATTATTTTTCTTTTTATCTATCAATCAACCTATCTGTCTATCTCGTTTTATCTATCTGTGTATTTAATTCTGTATTTATCCTTCTATAAATGCTACAATTTCATTCCCATTGTTCATTAAATTGCTCCAAAAGTCATCTTTTTTTTAGGGCCTTATATAACTCTTTATTTGTTTCAATACAAATTTTCCAGAAAAATAAAATATTAACCTCAACTGGAAAAGAAAAGCAGTCTGCTATAAATCAGATGTATTTCTCTGGAGAGAAATTCCATGAAATAAATTAACAGACAAAACAACTCGTCTAGTCCGCCTTATTGATCATTCTCTAATTTTGACTCAACTTTGACTTTCAAGATATTCATCAATCAATCTATCGTAACTTTGTCATGTTAAATAAAAATGTTATTTTTTGGTAAAGGTATGGTCTTTGGAGTCGTGTGATTGGTCTAAACATTTCCAAAACGTTCAGTTCACATAATCTTTGTGAGAATTTCACTCTTCATCAAACAAATTAGCTATGAGGATATAATGATAGTCATTATATTTATTTCTCTAACAATGCATAGATACTATTTCTAAACAGTAAACATCTTATACTCACTGAAAATCAATTTTATTAATAGTGTCGAGAAATTAACTGATTTCAGAAGCACCGGTGGTTGTGGCGTTAGAGCTTCCGCCCTGATGTCTGCAAGAACTCTCTTGGTTGGTTCGAACCCCATATTGTCAGTATATGAGTTTAGGACCTCACTTTTCAGATCCATCCTGCCTGACAAGGGCTTAAGTTAAATAAAAAAAAAAGGTCTGAGATTAAAGAATTGTGGGCGGGTTATATCAAGCAACGAACAAACAAACAAGGCGTGACGTGTTTTACCCTCAGCTCATTTCGCACTGGCTCTCCTGCATCAGACATCCGCATCTCTCTCGGCTGCCTCGAGGTTGTATATTTAATCCAGCGACTGATTGGTACAACTTTTATAACTTTTAACACAAGTCGATTATTTTGTATAAATAGAATACATGAGACACACAGCTTCACATCGATGAGATATAGATGATTCGAAAAAAAAAAGATCAGTTATTGGTTTGGCAAAAGTAACAACACACAGAGAACAGATATATATAGATGGTTTGAAAAAAAAATGATCAAATTTTGGTTTGGAGAAAGATCAGTGAGCCCTATTTTAAAAACTAAAATAGTGCTAGGTAGGTAAATCCAAACATTATTTTACATTTTGAATAGCAGTAAATTGTCAAGAAATTGGTTAACAACACTTAATAGTTACAGGTTGTAAATAGGCTGTTTCTCCCCCATAACATCTTTAACAATTTAGGACAACCTTGTTTTTATCGGCTGCTATATGCTCCAAGTGAAATACATTCACTCATGAAACTTCTTCAGTGGGTAAATGATAACAAAGCCTGGCGCCATTTGTTTTAAGAATGTTTTCAGAAACAGCAGTGACGTCACACTTTGTTTCCCCATTGATCGGTCTGGAGCAGGAAAGCTTGACCCTCTATCACCTCGGGTTATCCAGGACACACCGGTGGCTGCTGAAGTAGAGCGTCCGCCTTGATTCCGCAAGAACTTTCTTTACTTGCTCTTATCAGACTCTCTTGGTGACAGTTGTTTAGAATCAACCCATGTTTGCCCCAGAAAGATCAAGCCTATGATCAAGAGGACAGTAGCATGTTCATTTACAATATAAATTTAATCACTGTTAAGGTGGTTTTGTTTGAACAATATTATTAAAGATTTAAATAAGTCGGTTTGATAAATGTGTTGCTCTGTCTTCTCTCTGAAACCCTTCAGGCTGCCAGGTAGCTTGGAATGACAGTTTTGAAGTCCTAAGTTTGAATCTTGGCTTGGGTATTGTGATGGTAGGGTCGGGGTATCAACTAACTCGCCCTGCCCTGAGGCTTGAAGAGAGCTGTACAGTCTATGTGACTGTATAGAGTCCGGCATCGTTGCGCCACGTCCTGAAAACACTAGAGAAGGTGCAGTTTCAGAAGAAAATAAACCTTCCACACAAACTGTACTCCTCTTACCGTAGTTTTGGTTAATGAAATAAGTCTTACTATACATATAGAAGCGGTGAGCTAGTCCAATGTTTTGTCAAGATACACGTTGTACTGGTAAACACGAAGTTTTTCGATACAGATACTGATGTATCGAAGCAAAGTTAATATTCAAAATAATTATAATATATCCTCTTTTTATTAACACAATTCATGACCTTGTGATCCAAACACGATAACATCAGATCCAGAAAGCGTCGTCAAAGAACCGCAAAGTGTGCTTGGCCCGGTAAAGGGAGAATAAGTGAAAATAATACAAGAGTTGTCGTTACTGTTCCACTGCGCCAAGTTACAGTCCGAGGTTATAGAACATTTAGTGGCGCAGGCGACACGGCTGTTAGCAGCGGCCACTGTTGTCCCCGTCAGGCTTACACCTCTGTCCTTGAGAGTGGCCACTTGAGGGATGACCACTGGTGGAGTCTCGACCATCACTTGTACCTGGGGGTTTAACGTCAGTTACTTTGCTCAAAATGGCAGCGTAGTTTTCATGTGTTACATTGTTTGTTTGTTTGTTTCTTTGTTTCTTTGTTTTTGTTCCTACTTTCTCTTGTTTATCTTTCAATGTTTTCTTTTTTTTTTCTTCAAAGCAAGCATCATTTAGAATTCTATAAGCACTGTGGGGCTGATCAGAAAGACTCAAAACTCATCCATTGAAGAACAGTTTCAAGGTTCAAGGCTCCTGTCCCTATTTACCTTAACGGGGCTATCACTGATCAATATTAGTGCTCCAGTGTTAAATGTACATGACTTGTGGTCTAATCATAGTATACCTCAGAGTGTTAATGCCTTGCATGCTGAAAAGACTCTCCTATATTATTTTTCTACGGGTATCATTGGCTATGAAACAACGATTCTTACGGTTAAAATCCACCCATGTTATTTGAGTAAAATGGTAGAAAGATGGGGACGAGAAGGGGGTGGGCAACGATGTTTCCAATGTGGAACAATTAAGTCTTGTGTAAAACTGCCTTCCATTAGACTTGTTTCGTTCCCTTGATAACATTATGTGCATAAAATGACCAAAACTAAAAATTTAAAAAAAAATCATTGCGATCATGATCATCATTATAGTGTTCTTCTTCTTCTTCTTCTTCTTCTTCTTCTTCTTCTTCTTCTTCTTCTTCTTCTTCTTCTTCTTCTTCTTCTTCTTCTTCTTCTTCTTCTTCTTCTTCTTCTTCTTCTTCTTCTTCTTCTTCTTCTTCTTCTTCTTCTTCTTCTTCTTCTTCTTCTTCTTCTTCTTCTTCTTCTTCTTCTTCTTCTTCTTCTTCTTCTTCTTCTTCTTCTTCTTCTTCTTCTTCTTCTTCTTCTTCTTCTTCTTCTTCTTCTTCTTCTTCTTCTTCTTCTTCTTCTTCTTCTTCTTCTTCTTCTTCTTCTTCTTCTTCTTCTTCTTCTTCTTCTTCTTCTTCTTCTTCTTCTTCTTCTTCTTAGTCTTCTTCTTCTTCTTCTTCTTCTTCTTCATTTTCTTTTTCTTCTTTTTCTTCTTTTTCTTCTTCTTATCCTTCTTCTTCTTCTTCTTCTTCTTCTTATTATTATTATTATTATTATTATTATTATTATTATTATTATTATTATTATTATTATTATTATTATTATTATTATTATTATAATATACCACCTATCTACGTACATAGTTTCTATACACGTAGTTCAGGGATTTGATTCATTTTTTGATGGATGATCATATACGTTAACTGTAGTTTGCTCATAATTTGTAGAACCTAAGCGCAAATTATTATATTTTTTTTCATAACATTAAAGAACGTTTATCTTGCCATTTATAGGAGCGGATATCTAAAGGCGTTTCCAGAGCTATGAATCGAAAAGTCTCGCAGATCGATTATTTAGCAATGATAATGAATTCCTCTCAAGTATTCAGAGACGTTCAAAGAAACAATGTTCGTACTTAAGTTTTGTTTCTATTTGGCTGCATACGTGTATTATCAGTTACATACCTCACACATAACGAGGGAACTAGTGCTATATTTGACCACGCGGAGGTAGCGTCCGTGGGTTGGGGAGTCACAGGGTAGGGTTCGAGTCTCGCTGGATCCTAGAGGGTCTGTGGAAGTGCGACACGCAAAGGCATTAATTGTCGAAAATAACAGTAATAGCGAAACAAGTGGTAGAGATGTAAAAAAAAAAAAAACGATTGACAATAAAAGTGAATGAAGATAAAAAAGGAAGGCGGGGGTAAAGAATCTCTTTAATGTAATTTTTTTTCTTTGTTGATCTACACGTTACATTGTGTATGATCACAAACATCCTTGGAAGAAGCCCAAAAGACAATTTCATATTCCTTCATGAGTTCTTTGTCTTACATATTTAGCTTAATTAATTAAAAGTCATACATAACGCAATGATGAAAAGAAGAAAATCTAATCAGATTTGGTTTGTGCAAAGAAATTAAGATGGATATGCCTCACGTATAACATTGCATAAGACAAATTAATTTTCATTTTTTTTTTTTTTTTGCTTTTAAACGAACACGTTTTTTTTATTATTAAATGTTCAAATTCTCATTTATTTCTAACATTAGTACATACGATGACATCCGCGTTAGATGATACAGTAAGCCTAACTTGCTAATAATGAATGCAATTTCACAAAGAAGTGTGTCATTTGGTGGTAAGTTTTTGTTTCACAATCAGAAGCATTGCGACGAACAAAGCAAAACTAAATAGAATTTGCTGTAAATGTTTACTCCTGTGCACACTTTATCTTTCCCATTTTCAACTTCAAATTTCACACCAAATTGCACTCTTGCTCCAGGCCATATGCTAAAGACAACTTCAAGGGGTGCTCACGACATCCAATCAGGTAGCATAACTCTTTGTGCCATCGCATTCCCTATATGGCGTGTATATTCCATGGCTAACATTGGAGATGTTAATGATCTAAAACCTACGGAAAATCGAAATGTACCATTTTGGTGAAGGCAGACCGTGCCGTAGTTGGTAGGCCAGCTGGGTAGCATCCTGGGGTCCTGACTTCCGGAGAATATATCCACAGTGAAGTTCTTCAAGCGGTCTGAGTAGATATTTCTAGGAAGAATAAACAAAAAAAGACAGACTCAGCTATTTCGGGTTGTTTCGATCTAATTTTGCTCCGAACCACTCCTCCTAACAACACATCCCCACCCATTGCTCCTCCTCTTTTTTTAACCGTACCCTCCCATCACTTCCCATCATCACACAAAAAAAAAGAATAAATAGATAGATAAATAAAATGAAACTTGTGTCCAGAAAAGTATTTCTTTAAATGCCTTGTCATAAAGAACCCAATGATTGTCTCCCTGATTTTGTTAACTGACCTTCGTAAACTGAGCTAAGCTTAACAAATCAGTAGTAATAATTTTAAGATTTTCCTCAAAATGAAACAGAAGGAAAAATCTGCGTAAAGTATTGTTAAGACAAACATCAGTCGTTAAAGTTCGATTGAATTGCCGTCTTTTTACCCTTTCTTTGTCTCTACTCTATGCTTCCTTTACTTTTACGGATATTTTTGTAACATTCTATTCATATATTTATTTTAGTAAGGTTGACGTAGGGATCATACAAAATCAGAGAGTGTTACTGCACATTGTCTTTCATTTATTTTATCAACGTTTTATTTTTAATTAACTTAATTTCAATGCAAATTGCCAAGCCTCTCAGGGGTAAATTTTTGTGTTAAGCTTTCGGTTGCACCCGGCTTGTTCTCAAGAATTAAAGCTAGAGAGGGGGGAATATTTGGGAAAACCACAGGCAAGGCGATACAGCGTCCCTGCTTGCATGTCCCGCCAGTCAACAGAGGAAACAAATTCTGCAGCTGGGGCTAGTACTACCGCTCTCTCCCTCACCCGCTTGTCTCTGAGCCAGTGCATACTTTGTGGCCTAGTCTTGTATTTGTATTGTGTACAATGCGATTCTATCGGTCATGTTCTTTGATCAGCTGAATCGAAAACGCTCCTCTCATTGATGCGTGAACACGCCCCTTCGCTTGACGCGAGAAACGCCCCTTCGCTTGACGCGTGAGAACGCCCTTTCGCTTGACGCGTGAGAACGCCCCTTCGCTCGACGCGTGATAACGTCCCTTGGCTCGATGCGTGAAAACACAGTAGGAAACTCTCCTCTCAATGACGCGAAAGAACGCCCTTTAGGTCCACGCTTGAAATAGCCCCTATACTATTGCGTGAAAACACCCTTCTGAATGTCGCGTGAAATCGCCCCTTAGAATGCGCGAAAAACGGTTGACGCGTGGGAAAAAAACCAAAGTTGAAGCTTCCCCACCAAATGTAGTTTGTTGGTAGCGTACGTATAACAGTTTATGAAACATAACAAAAAGCCAGCGCACGGATCCAATGCTAATCTGAAGCGGGTTGTCCTTAAAAGGACATTGCTGAGACGCAGCACACAAGGTCAGTAGCGCTAGAGCGTTTAGCTTTTGCCAGCGGCCTTCTGAGACTTCTTAGGCAGAAGAACCGCCTCAATGTTTGGCAGCACACCTCCCTGGGCAATGGTGACGCCGGAGAGAAGCTTGTTCAACTCCTCGTCATTAGAGATGGCCAGCTAAAGGTGACGGGCGATAATTCTTGTCTTCCTGTTGTCCCTGGCGGCGTTGCCCGCCAGCTCGAGAACATCAGCAGCCGAGTATTCCAGCACAGCTGCGAGATACACTGGGGCGCCTGCGCCGACACGCTCGGTGGTTGCCTTTTCTCAAAAGCCTGTGGATGCGGCCCTCGGGGAACTGCAGCTCTGCGCGAGACGAGAGGGACTTGGACTTTCCTTTGACTTTTCCGCCTTTTCCTCCTCCAGGCATTGTTGGTTTTGTATGAAACAGATGGAACGCAAGAATGAACTGAATCAAAAAATCATTGCCGGAAACAGGGTTCAAAAAAGCTTATATACTGGCCCGAGTTTGGAAATTGCCGTGGTGCAAAACAATATGAAAATGAGTGTAATCGGTTATTATGTGTTTTGCTTAAGAGACAAAGAATTTAAAGAGAATAACGAAAAAAGTACAATATTTGTAATCGATACCTTGTACTTGATTTGTCCCACGGCAATTTCAGATCGTCGTCATTTATAAGCAAAAAATTGCTATTGCGCTCACGATTTGATCTATACGATTTAGACGAGCTTTATCATGCCTCCTAAAGTTTCATCTAAAGGTGCCAAGACGGCCGGCAAGGCTAAAGCCTTCGGAGATGGGGGTGCGGGGGCCCGCCGAGGACCACACATGAAGCACGGCTAGACCACATAACAACCGCGTTGGGTGCCTCGCCCTGGGGAGGGGGGGTGAGTACGTCGGCCCGGCGCGGGCGTTATGAGTCAGGCTAATGACCTGGACGAGTCCCCGAAATCGGACACGGCCTACGTCTCAGCCGTAGAACCCGGGCAACGCTCTTGGTCGAGCGGCGAAGGATGCCGTGACCGGCGGGTCGGGCTCGGCGGAAGCACTTCGCACTTTGAAGGGTCGCAACAGCACTCCTTTCCTTCCCGATTTTTCTGGGCAATGGGACATTACCTTCCTTTGCCCGCGGCGAATCGTTCGACCCGCCACGCCAGTCCTACTCGGTGCCGTGGACAGTTCGGGATTGTTTCGCGACAGCGCTTAGCGCGCACTCAAATGGCCCTTTGGGGAGCCACCCGAGAGACGCCTCAGGGGACGCCTTTCATTATAGAGTCCATTAGACCTTTGATCCTAGAGGCCCGCGGGGCTGGTGATTACAGCATCCACTCACGAGAGGCGACGCAATGCAGGTCTTTCGTGTGCGCGTAACCCATGCACTCCTCTTGGCCGACATGTCAAAAAGAGGATGGAGTCAGAGTGCGTCCTGTCGTCTGTGCGAGCACCGAGTTGAAGACGTCGACCACCAAGTGTTTGATTGCCCAGCACTGGGGGACTGCCGAAGTCTCGGCGGGGGGTGTCCGGACACAGCCGCGGTCCTCTGGTCTAAGCTTTCCGTGCTCGTGGAAGCGGCGAAACTAGGAAGAGTGTTTCTAAGGAGGACTAAAGAGTAGCGCACCGGAGCGCTACCGACGGGAAAGGGCGGCTGTGACCAGCCTGGATGTCAGAATCTATGTAAGATGAGAGCAACTTCGGACCCTGAGATGGGAAGGGAAAGAAGCTGGTCTTTTGGAAAATCGGACTCTATCTCTGATCCATGGTGGGTTTTTTTATTCCAAAGTAATCAACGTTTCTCAAATTTCCCATCCTTGTTTATTTCAAAGTTGTAGCGGCACGTTTCTCACATTTTTCCCACTTTTCGGCGACAAGTTTCTCATTATTTTAAGCTTCGTTAACGATAACACCCCGCTTGAGAACGATGCATTTTGATCGCTTCCCAAGTTCTGTTTTATTTCTATATTTTTTTTTAATTTTTAATATTTTTGGCCTTTTTTCTCTCTACAAACTGAATAAGCCTGTCCACTTATAAAAGCTTTGAAAAGAAAATGTTCTCTCATTCCTTGTTTTCAACATAACAGATACTGCTTTCTGTACTTTTCAATGTTAGTTTACCGACATACCAATTTATTTGTTTGTTTTTTGTGCTTGATAGTTGATTTGAATTAAATAAATAAAAACAAACAAAAGGAAGAGAGAGAGAGAGAGAGAGAGAGAGAGAGAGAGAGAGAGAGATTATATTACAAAACATAACTGTGGAATGACCACCCTTTTTGGAGTTTAAGAGATTGGTGCTATAGGTATGAAATAGGGGAAATTTGTTCAAAAAGATGTTTTTTTTTCACGGATTGTAAGCTAACAATTGCATAGTACATTAAAAGTTGAGAGTAGGGACACATATATAGATATATCCATGTGAAGGTTTATCAAACTCAAGTCCCTGCTCTAGTTCCCACAAGGCTTTCAACAAACCCAGAAAATAATCCATATTTTTTTTTCTGAGTAGTTTCAACTCTTTTAGTAACGCAACGTAATTCTAATTTTAAAAAAAATGTTATCGACTTTGATTTGCTAGTTGAAAATAGACACTTATCAAAACTTGATGACGTATGCTAAGACGTCCTTACGACTTCTCTTAGGTGGATACAGGTGTACTATTCCATCACTACCATTGACAAGCGTTTAAAAGGATCTTAAAATAGACTGAGAGCATAGCAGAAGGGTAGCGGCTGATATTACTACCTGTTTGTTATCTTCACCTCCCGGATGGAGTACTCTTGAAGCAGATCGACGATCCACCAGTTGGGATTGTACATCCAGTAGTAGTCGGAGCTGTGGAAACAAGTGTAGTGCCACACATCCGTCAACGTCCGGCCGTCTACGGCATAACGCGGCTGAGATATCGACGTATCGCTGTGGATGGAAACATTCCTTAAGTCTAATATGAATGGGTGTGGGCTATAAATCAAGAGAGATGGAAAATTCTTTGTATTTAACCGATGATAGTTTCTGAGTGTTGAGAGATTTAGATTTTCTTAGTCTTTGCAAACGGAAATCATCAATGAATGTTTTATTGCTTTGTCGTTTGTTTGTTTTTTTTTTTCAGATGGAAATTTTATAACGCTAGTGCCATACGGTGTAAATGAAGATGATATGACTATAGCGTCTTAGTGACTAGTGATGCGCGATTGACTGAACGTCTTTCTCGGTAGGAACAAGGCAGTTGTTCTGTCGACTTTATTTCAACAACTAATAAGTAAATTTATTTGATTATTTATTTGATATATCTAGAAAAAAAAAACCGGGAACTTGACATTCATCACAGCACAACAGTGTAAAAATATACAGTACACTAAAGTTCTTATCAAGATTTTTAATACGAACGAATGCTGTGTAAACCTTGGTTGAAGGTATTTCCTTTGTTTACGACCATTCTCCATATCCCATTCTAAATATCTTTATGAACCATTTTTAGGTATTCATTCTTATGGTTAAATTTAGAAGCGTTTGGCAGTGATGTACTACCACTGCCGATACCACTACTACTACTACTACTACTACTACTACTACTACTACTACTACTACTACTACTACTACTACTACTACTACTACTACTACTACTACTACTACTACTACTACTACTACCACTACTACTACTACCACTACTACTACTAATACTACTACTACTACTACTACTACTACTTCTACTACTACTACTACTACTACTACTACTACTACTACTACTACTACTACTACTACTACTACTACTACTACTACTACTACTACTACTACTACTACTACTACTACTACTACTACTACTACTACTACTACTACTACTACTACTACTACTACTACTACTACTACTACCACTACTACTACAACTTCCGCTGCTGCTGTTGCTGTTGTTGCTGCTCCTCCTCCTCCTCCTCCTCCTCCTACTACTACTACTACTACTACTACTACTACTACTACTACTACTACTACTACTACTACTACTACTACTACTACTACTACTATTATAGTGCTCCGACTTGGATGCCTCGACTGCCTCTCTGATGTTCGCTGATAGTCTCCTCCTCTGTGTCCTGTCCTCTGCTATTAACCTTAGATGGTCGAGCTCGTTCTTGGTTTTTTGAGTTTAAGCTCGCCTGCTGGTGCAAAGGGGATCTTTGTTGATGACTATTGGGAATTGTTGTCATGAGCCTTCCTCGAAGTTTATCGCCTTTAGAAACAAAGTATGTCTCCATAGCTTTGTTTGCGGGAATGTCTATGTCTCTCCTCAGAATATCTCCGAACAGGCGCCACCGGCTTTTAAGGATGGTTACTGAGATGGGTCTTTCATTGCATTTTTATACAGAAATTTGATTGCTATCTTTACAGGGTATTTGAAGTTAAGGATTCGTTTAAACTGTTTTCGGATGAATGCATCGAGTTTTGTTTCTTTTGTTTGTGTGAGAGCCCATGTGCCACAATTGCATGTAAGGATCGATTTTACCAGTGCCTTGTAGAGTTTTACTTTTGTGTCTGTTTTCATCTTGTCATCGCCTATCCATGTGTTTAAATTGTTTTAAGCTTTGTCAGTGCAGCTGTGGACAGTTGTTTCCTTCCTTCTAGGTCTTGTCTGTCACCAATGAGTGAACCGACTTTCTTCGTTCCTCTATAGTTCCTTTGGTCCCATGATAATGCGGTGAAATGTGGGGTTTTTTTTTCAACTTTTACGAAGAGTTTTTGATATTCGAGAGCTTTTTACACTTCTTGGGTTTGGACGAATTCAAGTGACATAAAGTCATAGGCATATGCTACTTCTCTTAATAGTATTTCTTCTATATCTGTGGGTTGAGATATGTTCATCTGAACATTTTTGAGGGCATGTTCTAGATAGATTATGAACAGGACTGGCTGAGGGTGTTCTACTCGGGGTGTTCCTCTATTGCTGGTGAACAGTTTCCGTTCTGTGGCTCCATTCACTTTGCTGCTCACCTCTGTGTTGCTCAGGATGAAACCAAGAACTCTTTGCCCGTCTTCACCCAAAATGTTCAAAGGTTTCCAGGCAGAATGGTCCTGCTCATGATCTCAAATGCTGAAGACAAGTCGATGCCTGTAATTTTATGTCGATATTTTATCGTATTGATTTTCGCGGTAAGCCATTTATGTATCCATACCATATCTGATCTACTCCGGTTTGGTCGAAATCCATTTTGACTTGGTGGCATTTCACTTCCAAAAGAAAAAATTACTACAATCAAACTGCCAAATCACCCTTTGTGGTGAATAAATCCCAATCTAAAAAGATAGGTAATCTTAGAAAATCAAGTAAATTTTAAAAAAAAGGAATGTAATTCGATATACAGACAGATTTAAAAATCACTTTGGAAAAAACTAACCCATACTATTTTAAAACATTTGCACAACAAAGATTTGGAGACGAGTTCTAAGGAAAAATGGTTTCACGATGATCGACTCGTTGGTTTAATGGTAACCTTCACAGGCCCAGTCTACCATGAACCATGGACCTCTGGGCTTCTGTCTATGTGTTAATATTCTAAAAAATTCACGTATCAGTCCATCTTAATCTTGAAACAGTATAATGGTCGATAAGCTAATGTATCAGAAGATTTATCAATCAATCAGGTCCCGTGCTCTTTAGCGTAGGCAATCATGACTTTCCACGCATCTCTATCCCTCGTCACTTTGAGGGCTTCTGTCCGACACCCTACTTTGAACCACTTTGTTAATCCATCCGACATTCTTTTCACGCCGTTTTCCCCAATTTCGTTTATATTCGATCATGCCACTTGTCTCAAGATGCTCCAGCTTGTCTCTTCTCATTACATGACCAAAGAAGGTTGCCTGGAGTTTACGTATTCTATTTGTGAGTGATCCTTTTGTGTCAGCTTCTCGAAACACCGTTTCGTTTGATTTCTTTGCAGTCTGAGATTCGAAACATTTTTCTTAGGAACCACATTTATGTTGTCTCCAGTTTCTTTTGCATTTGTTTTAAAATTTTCAAGGCCTCGCATCCATCAGGATGAGATCAATATAGCACTCCAAGGCTCTTCTTCTTGTGTGGATGGAGATGTATTTCTGTGTTAGTACCGGTTTTATTCTTTGGAAACTGATTTTTGTTTCGCTACTCTTGATCCAAGTTCAATTTTGTTGCGTCCATCAGTTGATATCAATTTTAAAAATCCAAATATTTGAATTGATCCCTTCGCTTGAGTTTATTCCCGTTGATAAAGATGTTGATCTATGAACACTCATGATTGTTTCGACTGACGACCATTATTTCTGTCTCTGTGCTGTTCATTTCAAACTTTTCGTTCTACTTTTTTTTCAACAATGTCTAGTTATAGTTGCAAGTCTTCATTATTTTTCTGCAATTAGTACAGTGCCATCAGCGTATCTCAAGTTGATAACGCTGTTACCTTTTACTGTAGTTCCTGATGTTCTAGGCTTTACAAAACTATTTCACGGATAAGCTTAGGCTGGGGCTCCATAGAGCTTCACGCTTCCCGCTTCCCACTTCCCGCTTCCCGCTTCACGCCTCACGCTTCACGTCGCTATGTGCCACTGACAGTCATATCACGTGTTCACAACAGACGCCATTTGTAAAGAAAATCACAAGACAATGGACACTTCAGATGATGAACGTTTAATTCTGCTGTTTATACTAAAGAAAAGGAAACAAAGAAGAAAGAAGAAGCGCAGTATATGGTGCCGTGAGCATTTTGTGCTACGGGCCACATGTGGAGAATACATTAGAACATTCCGGTCGCTCTTGGACAATCGGGACGAGGCGCTATTCTTCAATTATACAAGGATGACATATGACACATACAAAGAACTTCTGGCATTAGTCCTACCACTGTTACAACCCGTGGGTGCTAATTGGAGGCAACCCATTACAGGCGAAGAAAGTTAATATTGACCTTGAGGTGAGTTATATACATTTTGATAGCCAGCAATAGCTTGATCCTGGCCGTGGTGGTAATACGGCGGTGTAGGAGTAGGAGTATCCCGATGATGAATGGACGAGGTGGGTTGTAGGTCGAGATGATAGGTTGAGTAGGATTCGATCGATGAACGTGAAGAATTGGATTTGTACATTGAGGACGATGAGATCTAGATCTAGCAATTGGATTCTTACCACAAATAAAACTCACCTGTTGGCGGTTGAATCTTCTTATCAATGTCTTCCCACGCTTGTTTTCTCTGTTCTTTATTTTTTGTAATCCCTGTGGACAGGATTCCACAGGAATATGTGCTCCCGCACCATCTCTATGACATTTTTTCTTGTAATCATCCATCCTTCTCAGTTCACGTATCGTCAAAAAAGTGAGCAAGCACACTTTCCCGCTTCTCGTCTCTTCACGCGTGAGGCGGGAAACGTGAGACGGAGAAGTCGTATGGGACATATTCGAACAAAATACCTCTCACCATTTTTCAGTTCACGCGGGAGGCGGGAAGTGGGAAGTGGGAAGCGGGAAGCGGGAAGCGTGAAGCTCTATGGAGCCCCAGCCTTATGTTTGTTTGGTATGGGTATGGGCTTTGTATACAGCTTAAGACAAACCATCCAAATATAATTATCGGCCTTAGTATTTCATAGCTGTATAGTTACTGAGATCATTCTGGCCGATATTTGGAATACTCAAATTACATAATAGGACTTTATATCGATAATGAACCGTTAATTTAAGATTAGATCTAGAATAATTTAAAATTATCGCTCCATTTTTCCAACGTACTGGGTTTATACTTGTGTTTGTGCCTGTGTATTTTATGTGAAGGTATAAATGACGCATATGACTGGGATTAAAGGATATTACAATAGTGAACAAGCAAACATAATCTGTTGTTGAATCTTGATAATTATTGTAATTACATATGCCTAGATATGTTAAGATTTATATGAAGGGCTTAAAATAATCTCGAATAAGAAAAACACAGTGTCTTTGGTGTTTTAGATAGCGACATTGCAAAAATAATATCATCAAAATTTAAGTTTAAACTAGGAGACGAATATAAGAGATTCTATTCTTTTAACACTGTAACCTTAGGAGAGAAAGACACAGAGAAAATATCTGGGACGGGCTAGGAAGAGGGACTGGTGGAGGCAAAGGCATCGACCTGATGGTAAAGTATGAGGACAGAGAGACGTGGAGGGACATGGTCACCAACGCCAACCAGCACGGCACCCCATGATATGAGGACAGAGAGACGTGGAGGGACATGGTCACCAACGCCAACCAGCACGGCACCCCATGATATGAGGACAGAGAGACGTGGAGGGACATGGTCACCAACGCCAACCAGCACGGCACCCCATGATATGAGGACAGAGAGACGTGGAGGGACATGGTCACCAACGCCAACCAGCACGGCATCCCATGATAATGATGAACTTAACCAAAAAAAAAATATTATGTCTAAACACAAGGCCATTTGCATCAGTCGTGTATTTCTTGAATCCAAAACTGCTCTCCCTGCATCTGTTAATCTCTGTGTCGGGTTATACCCATTAACATACAATATTAATTCCTTTAACGGGTGAATCAACCGACTGAAAGTATTATTTTAATCAAAAGCTTGGTGAGCGTCATTTACATATCACGCTTCGATGGCTTTTTCTCTACCTTCAACAAAGACAGAGCTATAGACGTACATCGAAGATACCAATGTGTCTGCTCTCTGTAAGACACAAGATAATTCGCAGTGTCTGCAGTTTATCTAAATTAATCTACTTAGGCTACAAAAGTCATTCTGTCTTAATTTTAAAAAAAAATTCTTATACCACACCTGTTATTAAAAAAAATATTTTAGATACAACGGTCAGCTGCTTGTGTTTTTTATCAATTTGGAACCATCAATCAACCCAACAGGGTAGTTTTGTTAAGTGCGCGATTACTTTTCATCTCTTCCAGACTTATTCCTCTTTTCCTTCCGCAGAACTGCTCAAGTTTCATCCCAGAGAGTCATTTTTAACTCAAAACTTACTGCTAATATAAAAATGGTTGTAAGTTCTCAGACGTTATTTTACTATACATTTCTATTACTAAATCCCAGTCCTCGATTTTTGTTTTCAATCTGCTTTTGTTTTTTTGAAGAACATTGTAGATAAAAGGCGTATATGATCGAAAACAATTGTATTTGTCAATAATTTACACCACGACTGAAAGACTCAGTCGCTGTATGATTGAATTTATTTAATCATGCATGGTTTAATGACTTACTAGTACATGGAATCTCCCAGCGTCGGTTTCTTCAAAGCAACGTTGGTCAACGTTTGTCCTTGGATGGTCTCTATTGCTATGTCCATTATCCCAAACCATAAGCCGATGACCATAATACTTGTATATCTCTCGGATACCATCGTCACGGTCTGTGCTCCTGGTTCAACGATCACTGTTGACCATGGACGCAGTGTGGGTAGGAATTACAATCATGACATTAATGAGAACCTCTACCAAAAAAAAATAAAACTTGTTGAGATTGTATATATCAGTATCGTAATTGCACAAATTTCCTAGTTTCCGTTAGTAACTTACAGCTCTTATAGTAATGAGGGTTGCAAAACACTGATTCAAAAAAGGGATAAATAATATTTGGATATCCCGCCCCCCCCCTTTTTTTTTCCTCTCTCTCTCTCTCTCTCTCTCTCTCTCTCTCTCTCTCTCTCTCTCTCTCTCTCTCTCTCTCTCTCTCTCTCTCTCTCTCTCTCTCTCTCTCCCCCTCTCTCTCTCTCTCTCTCTCTCTCTCTCTCTCTCTCTCTATCTCTCTCTCTCCCTCTCCCTCTCTCTCTCTCTCTCTCTCTCTCTCTCTCTCTCTCTCTCTCTCTCCCTCTTCCTCTCTCGCTGTCTCTCTCGCTTTCTTTCTCGCTCTCTCTCTCTCTGTCTCTCTTTGTACTATCTGTTTCCTTCTCTCTCATTGTCCTTTTTTCGCTCTCATTCTATCTTCTTCTCTCTCTCTTTCCAACCGTTAGTTTTAATCTCTCTATTTCTATCTCTGACGTCTCCTAGAAATGTAAACCACTCACTTTATATTGTAGAGTAACTATAAAGTTTGCCACGCTAAAACTCAGCTTGATAAAAAGCATACAAAACAACAATGAATAAAATTGTAAACAGAAATTCATTTTTTTTTCAAGGCATTGTTACATATTTTTACACAAGTAACTAAAACTTTGCACCATTTGACACAGCTTTGGATATAAATTATCCACTCGCGCTGACCAGGCAGTTTCTGTTAACCTGACAGGGTACCGCAGAATATTGAGAAAAGATTTTACAAGGAAGAACATTTCAAAACTCTATTCATTGATTTAAGCTCACATGGCTTGGATCTCCATTTCACAATTTTAACTTTTAATATCTTTAAATTTAAAAACAAATAAATTTCCTTAATATTAGTACAACAATTATTTTTGGCTTCATTCTCTTGAGTGTACTAAATATTTTTCAAACAAGTTTTACGAAAATTTTTTTTTTTATTTTGTTAAAATATGCAAACCATCCACACAATTTTAAAGTCTACAATTGAATTAAACTATTCGTAACTTAACTATCCAAATTAGCTACTTACATTTGCCATTCATCTGCAATCGAAATGAAACGATTGATTCTTATTTTTCGTTGAAACTATCAAAAGAATTACAGCCCTATGAAATGCACATTGTTATAAAACAGATCCGCTCTGAACTAACGATGTTCTTCATTCAGAATCTGAAGATATTTTGAACAAATTTCAAAGGACAAAGACAGAAAAATTGACATGGTCATCAATTGGCTATCCTGGCTGAAGATTTTTGAAAACTTAATAAAAACTGCGACAAACTATCAAGCAAGCAAAGAAAATGTGAATCAAAAGCAACTTGCATTACTGGATCTGGTATGCCTATTATAAAAATGGGATTGCTCTTCACGGAAAGGTCTACAAAGTATATCAATAATCTATCACATTCTACAAAAGTTCAAAAATAAACAAAAGATCGAAATTTTAGATCCTCTTGATAAATTATCCTACTGTCAAGTTACTGGACACGTTTAGCCCGGTCTTCATACAAGTTAGAACTATCAATACAGTTTCCTACTGATATTGCTCCCTTAATCAATATTAATGGTCGTCTACCGTCCAGCCCCTCATCTCGTTCTTCTCCTCTTCCTCCTCCAACTGCCAGTACCACTGCTACTGCTGCTACTATTACTGCTTGAACTACTACTACTACTACTACTACTACTACTACTACTACTACTACTACTACTACTACTACTACTACTACTACTACTACTACTACTACTACTACTACTACTACTGCTACTACTACAACTTCCGTTGCTGCTGTTGCTGCTACTCCTACTACCAGAACGACTACTACTACTACTACTACTACTACTACTACTACTACTACTACTACTACTACTACTACTACTACTACTACTACTACTACTACTACTACTACTACTACTACTACTACTAATACTACTACTACCGCTGCTGCTGTTCCTGTTGTTGCTGCTCCTACTACCACAACTACTGCTACTACAACAACTACTACTACTACTACAACTACTACTACTACTACTGCTACTACTACTACTACTACCACAACTACTACCACAATTACTACTGTTGCTACTACTACTACTACTACTACTACTACTACTACTACTACTACTACTACTACTACTACTACTACTACTACTACTACTACTACTACTACTACTACTATTACTACTACTACTACTACTACTACTACTACTAATACTACTGCTACAACTTCCGCTGCAGCTGTTGCTGTTGCTGTTGCTGCTGCTGGTACTACTACTACTACTACTACTACTACTACTACTACTACTACTACTACTACTACTACTACTACTACTACTACTACTACTACTACTTCTACTACTACTACCACAACTACTACCACAACTATTACTACTCCTACTACTACTACTACTACTACTACTACCACTACTACTACAACTTCCGCTGCTGCTGTTGCTGTTGTTGCTGCTCCTCCTCCTCCTCCTCCTCCTCCTCCTACTACTACTACTACTACTACGACTACTACGACTACTACGACTACTACGACTACTACTACTAGTACACCAGTACCACTACTACTTCTACTACTACTACTACTACTACTACTACTACTACTACTACTACTACTACTACTACTACTACTACTAATACTACTACTACTACTACCACTACCACTACTACTACTACTACTACTAATACTACTACTACTACTACTGCCACTACTACTACTACTAATACTAATACTCCTACTACTACTAATACTAATACTCCTACTACTACTACTACTACTACTACTACTACTACTACTACTACTACTACTACTACTACTACTACTACTACTACTACTACTACTACTACTACTACTACTACTACTACTACTTTGAAAGTCCCAATGTTGTAGATGTTGTTGTTATTATTATTGTTTGAGTATATTTTTTGGGTTTTGTTTTGCTTTGTATTTCTTTATTTTATTTTTTTACTTTTTTTGCTCTTGTATCAACCTTTTAAACTGTAATTATTTCATTGATATAGGTAAACTTCCTCTTGTGTATAGCTAAATAATGTCGAGAAAATATGCGCTAAGATGTCCTTAATATAGCTGTCATCTGTTTTTCTAATCGAACAAGACAACATAAAAAGATTTATGCTGTTCATCTAAATAAACCGGTATCGTTCTTATAAAGAAAAACAAAAATAAGTGTGCCAGTAAACATTCTTTTATCTTAACTGCGCCTCCGAAGTAGACAAACAGAGTTTCTTGTGACACACCGATCTCATTAACTATTACCTTCACTATTTCTCGTATTCTGCAACAGTCGTTACCTTTTTTGTCATTTTATATCGATACTTTGAAAATAATGGGGTTTTTTACTATATACATATATGTGCTCAACATCAAGGAGCAGGACATAAATAATTTTAAGGCCATGGCCAAGATGTTTTAAAACTATATGTGTGTGTGTGTGTGTGTGTGTACACATATATATATATATTTTTTTTTTTTTTTTTGGAGGGGGGTGGGTCCCTTCCTTTTCTCCAACTCTTGCGTCATATCTTTTCTTCTTTTTTTTCTGTCTTTTTATCCTCCTCATCCTCCTCTCCCTCTTTCTCTCCCTCTGACTCTCTGCCTCTGTCTCTGTTTCTGTCTGTGTGTCTGTTTGTCTCTTTCTGTCTGTCTCTGTCTGTAGGTCTCTCTCTCTTTCTCTCTCTCTCTCTCTCTCTCGCAGAAGAATAGTAAGATTAACACATTAACTACCAACAACTAACAAAACAAGGCACCGGAAACCAATAGAACAGTTCTTCATGAAATATTAAATATTAGTCATGAAAAATCAATGGAAATAAAAGGTGTCAAACCAAGTTGCAACAATAGTTTATTAATAAATTAAAAAGACTTCAGCCGAGCTAGAGTAACAGGCTTCAACTGATTCATTTTTTTATATTTATACCTTTGATTTCATCGTTTTACGCCACACTTGAATTCTCAAATGAAAATTAGATTTAGGTTAACATTTTAAACCGCTTTCTTTTATTCAAGTTTACCTTAGGGTAAATATTACGCAAGTATATGACTTGCTGTCAAATCCCAAATTAGGAGGCTTTTTTCTTTAAACTAAATTCTTTCAGAACGAAAAGAACTTCGTATGTCATTTTATGTAATTCAAATCAGGATTCCGTTTCTATTGTAAATTTCAGCTCTTGTTGTTTGTTTGTTTGTTTTTAATTTGATCACGCACACTATTTTGCAAACAAGCATTTACGGCTGCTGTCAGCATTTTTATCCTCACACGGTCCTAACTCATCCTTGTTTCAGATTTTGATAAACCAAGGAATACTGGCAGGTGTAACTAATGATTTTTCCTCACTTTTATAGTCAATTGCTAAAATGTCGGCCACTCAGTCCAATCCAGCCACATGTCACACTTATCACAGTTAAGAGTGTTTATCTTTTCATAAACGCACTTCACCCAGTTTCGCACGAGTTAAAATTCCATCAAACGATAAATAATTATCAAGTTCGTTGGTGGAGAATTTGTTCTCTCTCTCTCTCTCTCTCTCTCTCTCTCTCTCTCTCTCTCTCTCTCTCTCTCTCTCTCTCTCTCTCTCTCTCTCTCTCTCTCTCTCTCTCTCTCTCTCTCTCTCTCTCTCTCTCTCTCTCTCTCTCTCTCTCTCTCTCTCTCTCTCTCTCTCTCTCTCTCCTCCCTCCCCCATCTCTCTATTGAGGGAAAGGAAGATAGTTCAACTTTCAGATGTGTTAAATATAGTTTATATGAGTTACTCGCACAAAATTTCATTTAAAGAGGTTAACATTTAGAACGATGCTGTTTTATTAGCTTCTCTTTTGCTAAAATTGCATTATTATGGTTTTTTTTTATTGTAATTACAATACCAGAGCAGATGTTTTTTTTTTTTTTTGTTTTTTTTTTTGTTTTTTTGTTTGCGTGTTCGCTTATCTAAAAAGAAAGACGTATTTATCTACTTTTAATGGCTTCTTGTTTTCCAAAATCGCAAAAATCCGTTCGCCAAACAGTAAGAATTGGTTTCTCTAGAAATCCTCGTTAATGATTCACGAATGGGCTGTTACTGCACGTCTGTATCGAGCCACTGGTATTCTGACTTGTTAGCGATATGGCTTCTCTGGGCGGCCATGTAGGCAATAATTCTCTAGAAATCCTCGTTAATGATTCACGAATGGGCTTTTACTGTACCTCAGTATCGAGCCACTGGTATTCTGACTTGTTATCGATATGGCCTCTCTGGGCGGCCATGTAGGCAATAATTCTCTAGACATCCTCGTTAATGATTCACGAATGGGCTGTTACTGTACCGCTGTATCGAGCCACTGGTATTCTGACTTGTTAGCGATATGGCTTCTCTGGGCGGCCATGTTTACAATAATTCTCTAGAAATCCTCGTTAATGATTCACGAATGGGCTGTTACTGCACCGCTGTATCGAGCCACTGGTATTCTGACTTGTTAGCGATATGGCTTCTCTGGGCGGCCATGTTTACAATAATTCTTTAGACATCCTCGTTAATGATTCACGAATGGGTTGTTACTGCACCGCTGTATCGAGCCACTGGTATTCTGACTTGTTATCGATATGGCCTCTCTGGGCGGCCATGTAGGCAATAATTCTCTAGACATCCTCGTTAATGATTCACGAATGGGCTGTTACTGTACCGCTGTATCGAGCCACTGGTATTCTGACTTGTTATCGATATGGCCTCTCTGGGCGGCCATGTAGGCAATAATTCTCTAGATATCCTCGTTAATGATTCACGAATGGGCTGTTACTGTACCGCTGTATCGAGCCACTGGTATTCTGACTTGTTATCGATATGACCTCTCTGGGCGGCCATGTAGGCAATAATTTATAAGTGTGGTTGAGAACGCTCAGTTCTTGTTGTTTAGACATTTTTTTTTTTTAATTATGAACTGATTCCACCGATAATTGTCAATAGCTTTGAGCTTGTATTTCTATTTCAATAATATTAATGGTGTTTGTTTGTTGGTTTGTTTTTGTTTTGCTTTTGTTTTTTTGTTTTTTTGTTTTTTTGTTTTTTTTGTTGCTTTCTGGGTTTTTTTGTCTTTTTTTGGGAGGATTTTAGTTGGCTTTTTTTTTAAAAGACATTCAATATTTAGACTAAATCTGTGGAATCGGCAAACACAATTGAGTTTGAAATCTGTAATGTCAGCAGGTATTCACTCTTGATTTTCCAGCACCTTTCAATTCGGCGAACATCGCTAACCTCGTAGGTCTGCTTGAGACGATTCCTCAGAAGGGGCGAAACATTGATTTGATTTGATCGGTATTCTAAACTCGTATGTCAAGACGGTACTTAAACATTGAATCAAATTTTGTTTGTTTTACTTTGAAAAGCTACTCGCCCTGACTGGTGTTTTAGGCTGTCAAGACCGTGAAGCTGTGTTTACCTAACCTGGAAAGTCTAAACTCGTAAGTCAAAGAAATTATGGAAGACACCATCAAATATGTTTAATACTATTGATAATAACTTATTGAAATGTATTGTGATAAAATATGTATAAAGGGCCAGTTCTTCATTTGATTAAGTTGCATATAAGATAAAGAATAGGAGAGAAGAGATAGCTGACATTCGTGTTTAGGACTTTCAAATATATCATTCTGATCTTTAGAAATCCAACTTGAGTTTCTAACCTTAAATTCACTACTGCTTTTATTCGTCAGGTAATTCCTCTATTCTTTCTGTAACTTGACTGGCCATTTTATAATTCAATATATCTACAGGGTGAGCCAGTTTCACCGACGCTTTATTTATTTCATCTTTTCTCCTTCCATTCTCCCTCTAAACATCAAGCCTCTTTGGGCAGACACTGCTGCGAAGAGCAGTGTGTAGAAATACAATTTTTTTTTTTGGTCCCACAGGCAAAAACTCCATGTCATTGTGACCTGCCGTGAAACCGGTCACATGAGCATGGGATCCGATCCTACCACCAGCCTGGTCTAAGCCAGGATTTGAACCTCTGAGGTCCTAGTTGTCAGCCCAGTACGCTATAGACTGAGCTATCTGGTACACCTTTTAGCACCTACAAATTGTTGAGAATTCACAATGATGGGATTATAAGGTGGTATATTTGTTCGACGAACCAATCACAGACCCTTGCCATTCTCCTACTTAATTATATACAGAGCATTTCGAGATCGTATGCCTCTTAATAGATTTCCACACAGCCTGGTAACACAGTGTTATAGAATGCTTTCCGCTACAACTAGAATGTTTAATGAGATAGTCGGGTTAAGGGTTTGGCGCAGGGAAAATAATGCTTTCCACATAATATTCTATCGTAGCAGGTCTTTTCTTTGATATCGGAAATATGAAAGTCTTTGTTATTAAAAGTATAAACAAAAACATAAGCTGACCTGTGCATTTTTGTTACATGTAAAAAGCATTTGTTTCAAAGTTTCTAAATTTTCGATTGAGATTCAATCAATTCTTTTAGCTGCTTCGTTTGAAAATGATACTATTGATAACTATAAACAAAAAATACTACCAATAGCCAAAATAATATTAGTAAAATCGTGAATTTATAGTGAAAAAAGGTGTTGCTGAGGTTATGTTAGTGGTCATTTCCAACTTTCAAAGTTTAATCTTATATCCAAGAATAAATGGCATTAAACGTAGTTTGGATTTCAGTTCTTTTCTCTTTACTTACTAGATTCAAGGAGCAGGGAAAAAAATCAATGACCCCGCTTTCAGTTCTTAAAGAAAAGGTGCAAAGGATAAAAAAGGGGCATTTTAAAAAGTACTTTCACGTGAGTGCAAAGGTGAAGTCAGTTGGATAAACACAATTCCAGGCCAGACTTATTTATGCAGCTATTGTTGAAACATATAAGTGGCAACAAGAGTTCCTTTGTGTTCACATCAGCGAAAGTTGGATAAACACAATTCCAGGCCAGACTTATTTATGCAGCTATTGTTGAAACATATAAGTGGCAACAAGAGTTCCTTTGTGTTCACATCAGCGAAAGTTGGATAAACACAATTCCAGGCCAGACTTATTTATGCAGCTATTGTTGAAACATATAAGTGGCAACAAGAGTTCCTTTGTGTTCACATCAGCGAAAGTTGGATAAACACAATTCCAGGCCAGACTTATTTATGCAGCTATTGTTGAAACATATAAGTGGCAACAAGAGTTCCTTTGTGTTCACATCAGCGAAAGTTGGATAAACACAATTCCAGGCCAGACTTATTTACGCAGCTAATTTTGAAACATATAAGTGGCAACAAGAGTTCCTTTGTGTTCACATCAGCGAAAGTTGGATAAACACAATTCCAGGCCAGACTTATTTACGCAGCTATTGTTGAAACATATAAGTGGCAACAAGAGTTCCTTTGTGTTCACATCAGCGAAAGTTGGATAAACACAATTCCAGGCCAGACTTATTTACGCAGCTATTGTTGAAACATATAAGTGGCAACAAGAGTTCCTTTGTGTTCACATCAGCGAAAGTTGGATAAACACAATTCCAGGCCAGACTTATTTATGCAGCTATTGTTGAAACATATAAGTGGCAACAAGAGTTCCTTTGTGTTCACATCAGCGAAAGTTGGATAAACACAATTCCAGGCCAGACTTATTTACGCAGCTATTGTTGAAACATATAAGTGGCAACAAGAGTTCCTTTGTGTTCACATCAGCGAAAGTTGGATAAACACAATTCCAGGCCAGACTTATTTATGCAGCTATTGTTGAAACATATAAGTGGCAACAAGAGTTCCTTTGTGTTCACATCAGCGAAAGTTGGATAAACACAATTCCAGGCCAGACTTATTTACGCAGCTATTGTTGAAACATATAAGTGGCAACAAGAGTTCCTTTGTGTTCACATCAGCGAAAGTTGGATAAACACAATTCCAGGCCAGACTTATTTACGCAGCTATTGTTGAAACATATAAGTGGCAACAAGAGTTCCTTTGTGTTCACATCAGCGAAAGTTGGATAAACACAATTCCAGGCCAGACTTATTTACGCAGCTATTGTTGAAACATATAAGTGGCAACAAGAGTTCCTTTGTGTTCACATCAGCGAAAGTGGAAGTGCACTTAACCTTCGATGACATTGTTGTGAGTGGGTTTGAGAAATGGTCAAATATAAAAAATTTGGTCCTGCCTCACATGTTTTATTTTATTTTAGAGAGAGACAGACAGACAGACAGACAGACAGAGACAGAGTCAGAGAGAGAAACAGAGACAGACAGACAGACAGATTTTTTTCTAGTAAAGACGATGGCGTGTATAGGAAAAAGGACATGTTTAGATAGGCAGAAAGCATGCGGATGAAGAAACAGCCACGAGACTTCAAAGGGATGATTGAAAAAACGTAGATTAGAAAAAGAGAAATGAATGAACAAAAATTTATGGAGAATGGAAAAAAATATAAAGAGAGAGAGAGAGAGAGAGAGAGAGAGAGAGAGACTAAGAGAGATAGAGATAGAGTGAGAGAGATAAAAAGAGATGGAGATAGAGAGAGAAAGAAAGTGAAAGAGAGAGAGAGAGAGAGAGAGAGAGAGAGAGAGAGAGAAAGGACAAAGAAGGAGAGAGCAGGAGAGAGATACTGAAAGAGAATAGAGAAAAACGAGAGACACACACAAAGAGGGTCAGAGGAACAAAGAAAGAGCTCTTTCTTTTTTGTTTACTACTTTAATGTTCCATTTGAAGTTACTTTTCACACCGAATTATCGTTTTAATAAAAGCGACAACACCGAAGCGTAAATCCAATCTCTGAAAGCTTTCGACGTCTTTGTCTCACCTCCTCTAATCGTTTTTTGCCTGTGGGTCAGAGAGAATTAAAGTATTTTGTGTAAGCGTTTGGGTAGCACTTTGAACCCTTTCAATCCAAAATACTCACAAGATTGACCGTAAATCCGATCTCTGAAAGCTTTCGACGTCTTTGTCTCACCTCCTCTAATCGTTTTTTGCCTGTGGGTCAGAGAGAATTAAAGTATTTTGTGTAAGCGTTTGGGTAGAACTTTGAACCCTTTCAATCCAAAATACTCACAAGATTGACCGTAAATCCGATCTCTGAAAGCTTTCGACGTCTTTGTCTCACCTCCTCTAATCTTTTTTTTTTGTCTGTGGGTCAGAGAGAATTAAAGTATTTTGTGTAAGCGTTTGGGTAGCACTTTGAACCCTTTCAATCCAAAATACTCACAAGATTGACCCTTTCAAGTTTGTCGCTCTGAACGATTTGCGAAGTCTTCACGTCCTACAGTGATTTGTGTTCCTTTCTTGATTATTGTGTTGTGTATCTTTAGGGAGCTAATGTATTTTTTTTTTGTTTTTCAGAGTATCGTATTGATTATTTTTCTTGTTCCTTGAAATTTTTTTGTTCTAAATACCTGCTGCGTATTGCAGTGATGTTTTTCATTTTTTTTTATTTTTATTCTGTTTCTGTAAAAGTTTTTGATGTACCCTCTTGTTTTTTACCAGCGTGCTGCTGTGATTTTTATTCCTTTCTTGGTCATGTTTTGTGTCTGTTGGCGTTTATGGTGCACACTTTTGTTTTATCAACGTCTTGTAGTTGTTTCTGTTTCTTTCTCGCTATTGAGATGCGTTTGTTTAAGTGTATAATACACTGTCTTGTTTATGAGCTTTCTGAATTTATGTCTTTTTTTTTAACGTTTTTCATTATTGCGATATGTCTGTTGATTTCTGTTCTGTTTTAGTTTCAGTTTTTAGGGTACACTCTTGTTTGTCCTCGTTCTATAGTAATCTTTCTCTCTCTTACTCAGTGCGGTGTATCTCTTAAGGCATACAATGCACTTTTCTGTTTATCAGCATCCAGAAGGGATGTTTTTAATTTATGATTATTGAGATATTTCTGCTTCTGTTTATATCATACGGGTACTTTCTAGTTTATCAGTGTACTGTAGTGATTTTTTCTTGTTTCATGATTTTTGAAGTGTTTTTATAAAAGTTAATATGTTACCGAATGCTTATCAGAGTATTTCTGTGATGAATTTGTTTCTTGATTTTTTGTTGGTGTTTCTATTAATTTTATAATATACTCTCTTATTTCTCAGCTTACTCCAGTGATTTTTTTAAAATTCCTTTCTTGGTTTTATCCATTTAAGGTTAATATTTTATGGCGTGGACTCCTATTTATCAACATCCTGTAAGGATGCTTTTCTTTTATCATTATGAGATTTTTCTGCTTTGTTTTTATCATACTTTATTGTTTATCAGCGTCACTTAGAGATTTTAATTCCTTTCTTAATTATTGTAACTCCTCTATTAAAGTTTATGATATACTCTCTTGTTGTTGAACATATTGTAGTGATTTTTGTTCTTTTCTTGAACTACGTGATGTTTCTCATAACGTTTATGGTACCGTATACCCTTTTGTACAGGCGCCCTGAAGTCATTCTGTCCCTTTCTTCAATCCTTAAATCCTTTGCTGTTCAACTTTCCTATGCTGAATCTTTTTTGCATCTATCTTTTTCCAAAGGTCATTGATATAAATTGCATTTTCTGTCTTATATACTTCGTATTAGCAGTATATCTATATCTTATTCGTCATCGTATCCACCATAAAACAAGCTTTCTCAGTGACCTGCCAAATGGTACGGGTAGCTTTTGCGAGCCATAGGGTTAGACCCGAGACGGATAGCTCAATTTTGTTTTCTACAGTCATGTTGGTTTCGTTTTTGATATTGTTATTTATTTTTTTTTTTTTTTAAAGTATAGTTTATTTTTTTTCTTCTTTCCTCTTTTATCCTTTTCTATTGCTTTTTACCCGCTGAAAAATGTTTGGTTGGGTTACATAAGAAAGGACCCCTTTCATCTCCCGAACATGAGTTTAATCTTGAGGCTGTAAATGAGGCAAGGCGATGTTTTTCATGTTCTCCCGTTGGTTTTGAAAGCCCTTTATCCATTTTTAACCATGTCCTCGAGGGGCACTGTGTCACAACTGCATTGTGTATTTTTTTTTTTCTTTGCTTTCCGTTCTTCAGAGACATTGTTTGTGAGATTTATTATTTATACAAATTTCGATAACTTTCTCCGAGCTGGGTTAGTTCATTTCCTTCGTTTGACTTCAATAATCTGTTAGAATTCTGGTTCATATATGCCCTTAGTTAATTTATTTTCCAGATTTCGATTTATTTTTTTTTTTATTTTTTTTTTTTTTTTTGGTTTCTTTGTGTTGCTGTCGGTGTGGCTGTTTGTGCCACAGTGACTTTT
>JAWDGP010007517.1:35000-40000 GCA_033675545.1 Elysia crispata | reverse complement strand
GGGGGTGGGGTTACATTCGTCTCCTTGTAAGCTTTTAGATCTAGGATCTTGGGCCGGGTGATTTACTCTATTTGTGGCCAGTACTATGGTCATTCTATCATTCCTGATCGCCTCCTTTCCTTTTTTGCAGGTCTTTGAGGGTGGGTCTGTTCTTTTTTCCCTTTCTCTCTCTCTCTCTCTCTCTCTCTCTCTCTCTCTCTCTCTCTCTCTCTCTCTCTCTCTCTCTCTCTCTCTCTCTCTCTCTCTCTCTCTCTTTTTTTTTTTCCTTTTTGTTTTTGTTTGTACCTGTCTTTGGGTAGGGTTTTTTTGTGTTTGTTTCCCCTTTTCTTGTATTTGGGGTGTCATTTCGTCTTTGCCCGCAGCTCTTTTTCTTCCCCTATCTTCTCCTTATCCTTTATCACCTTTTGCCTGCTACAATCTTTCTCGACGTAATAATAACTTCATCTCTTTCTTGCCTGTATCCATCTTTTAATATCCACTCTCGTTCAATCTGCATTTCATCTTTATATGTTATGGAACCTACTATGTAGAGTTTGAATAATAGCTATAGACTCATATTGCTCCTCTCCACGGAAATCTTTAGTAAAAGGCGAAAGATTTATGCGTTGTGAAGAGAAACCAGAGTAACTGGATAACCTGTTTCAAAAAGTATATATAATTAAAAGATAAGGCTTGAAAATAATCCTAATAATGTACATATGCGTGTATTATTTGCTAAGCTTTTCAATATTAACAGCAATCAAAATGATAATACGTTCCTTAATTAACTTTTATGGCACATATAAATAAAACACTTAAATAAAGACACCTTTTATTCTTTTTTTTTTTTCTTTGACAACTGACTTCAATGTATTTATTGTGAATTTAATTGAGTTACTGATCATGAAATAAAGTCTAAGCAGAGTGCTGTCCCTTTATATAACGCAAGAGATGAAAATAAGCTGTTAACAAAGGAGACATCGTTCATGAGTCCTAATTAATAACCCATCACATTTCAATCAAAAATCAAAGTATCACGCACATCTACAAATTAGTTATCAGCCTTAGGCCGACACCACAGAGGTCGTAATGTCGCAGCTAATTTAAGCCTCTGTCTTGACCAAGTTTATTATCCAACTCATTCTCTCTCTGTCTCTCTGTTTATCTCTCTCTCTCTCTCTCTCTCTCTCTCTCTCTCTCTCTCTCTCTCTCTCTCTCTCTCTCTCTCTCTCTCTCTCTCTCTCTCTCTCTCTCTCTCTCTCTCTCTCTCTCTCTCTCTCTCTCTCTCTCTCTCTCTCTCTCTCTCTCTCTCTCTCTCTCTCTCTACCGGGTCAAAAAAAAGGAGAAGGTTGCGGCCTATGCCGATGACCCGACTTCCTTTGTATAAACAAATTATGAAATACGGCAAATCATAGATGCATTAACTCTTTTCGGTAAGGGTAGTGAATCCAAATTAAACCTAAAGAAAACAGTAGCAATGGAACTAGGGAAATGGAAAAACAAAGCCCACTACCCTTTCGGAATCGAAGGGAAAAACGAAATTAAAATTTACGGCATCACCTTCACCAATAGACCAGAACAGACGCCGAAGAAAACTTGGGAAAAATTCGCCTCACAAACCCGATCCCTCTCAGCTTACTACAAACGGCTCCAAACAACAATCTTCTGTAGAACATATATCGTCAACACCATGGTGCCATCCAAACTCATCAGTTATCTCTGCACCACCTTAAACATTCCCGGCTACTACCTCAAGGAGATAAATAAAGAATTGAAAACTTTTATATTTGCCGGTACTCTGAAAAACGTAAAAAGAACAACACTCGCACAAACGAAACAAAACGGTGGTATCGGACTTCAACACACACAATTAAGAATCACCGCGCTCAGAGTGGTATACTTAACAGAAATAATAAAAAAATAGAAATAAGCATCCCCTAACTGTCCGCCTTCATAAGACCACAAAACAATAAACCGCACTAGTTTGGCCGCTCGCTCACACCTTTCCACGCCTCATATAAAAAGAAACTCTGGCCAATCACCGAGACCTCATAGGCAAAGATACTAGAGCAGCATATATAGAGCTAAGGACATAAATAGCGACACCACTATACGAAAGAATAAAAGTCTTATACAGATATGGACAAACAGACTGCACACAGTGCTTCAAAAAACACCCATAACAGATACTCTAACCACAAAGAAAAAGAAACATTTCGGTTGCTGTACAATATGACGCCTATTAGACCGACACTTACAAAATGTCCATTTTGCAAAACTGAGAGAAGAACATCTGTTCACACAGTGCCCAGCACTTCTCCCAGTCCACACCTCTCTACAGGACACTCTTGAACAATTCCTAAAAGAGGAGGTAGATATCTACAGAGCGATCATGCTAAACACTTTCCCAGTTGCCCAACAGAAGACAAGGCAGCTGATAGCGCATTTGTTAGGATCATACAGACATATTATTTGGAAAGTCTTCATGAAAACACAACAATGACAGCGCAAACTGTCTCCATCTTGTGGGACAATAAACAGAACAATATCATAGTTCAGCATATTTGAAGCTATTGTAGAATCGGAAGTATTTGCTTATTATAATGTGATATCATCTATTATTGAATATGTCTGTAAACAATGTGCATTTGATCTCGATGTAGCTCAAGCTCGCATTCTTTACTCATTCTACCCTCTAAATTATGTCACTCGTCATGACTTGAAGTTATAGTAACCTGTACACTGTAATCTCTTATATGTATATATATATATATATATATATATATATATATATATATATATATATATATATATATATATATATATATATATATATATATATATATTAGATGATAAGGAGAGACAAGAGAAAAAAAAAAGAAAAGAAAAAGACAAAAAGCGCCAAGAGTGTGAGAGATGGAGAGAGAGGGAGATAATGAGACAGAGAGGGAGATAATGAGAGAGAGAGACAACCAGAGATTGTGAGTAAGAGAGAGAGCGAGAAAGAGAGAAAGACACAGAGGCAGAGACCACGAAAGAGAGAGAGAGATAGTCAGTAAGAGAGAGGCAGCGAAAGAGAGAAAGAGACAGAGAAAGAAAGAGAGAGAGAGAGAGAGAGAGAGAGAGAGAGAGAAAGAAATAAAGGAAGACAAAAGACAAAACCTTTTCTCAGTTCCATTATTTCCCTATTCTTGATTGTATGACAATTAAAGCATTTTAAAATCTATAAAGGAGTACTATATTTCCCTTGTATGCATTATGATTGTTGTATCAGCTTATTACATTAATGATTTTTAGTGTGTTTACAACCTCATCATGTATATCAAATTTTATGCAAATGTATACTATGATTAAGGCCATAGAAATTGTTTACCCTCTGAAACTTGATGAATAAACGTTTAAAAAAATAAAATTACTAAAGATTTCCGTGAAGAGGAGCAATATAATGAGACTATATCTATTTTTCAAACCCTACTTAGTAGGGAGTAGGAAGAGGAAGAGAGAGAGAGAGAGAGAGAGAGAGAGAGAGAGAGAGAGAGAGAGAGAGAGAGAGAGAGAGAGGGATACTGAAAGAGAGATCGAAGAGGAAGAACCAGAAAGAGATAAAAGAAATAGTTATAAAGGAAGATTGGTTGATATACTGATTTAGAAACGGACACAAAAATGTAAAACAAAAAAAAAACAAAAAATTCAAAATTGAGATAAGAGGCACACAGAAGAGCGAGAAAGAAAGAAAGACATAGAGGGAGGGAGAAAGACAGAGACAGAAAGCGAAAGAGAGACAGAGAAAGAGTAATAGAGAGAGTGAGAGGGCGAGAGAGAGAGAAAGAGAGACACAGATTCAAGGAGGCGCGCGGGGGGGGGGGGGGGGCGAGGAGAGATACCCTAAAAAAAGAAAGAAATATGGACACAAAGATATAGAGAAAGAGTGAGTTATATACAGACATAGACAGAGGCATACGCAGAATAGATAAAAATTCATATAACAGAGGAAAGGACAGTGAGAGAGAGGGTAAAAAGCGAAAAAGGATAAAGAATAAGTGACTTGCAGTTTGATACAAAGAATGACTAATTTGCTGACATAGTCATGCATACATCGAGGAAAAAATGATGCTATAATGAAAGAAGACAGGCAATAGAGGAAGATAAATAAATAAGAGGAAGCGAGAGAGAGAGAGAGAGAGAGAGAGAGAGAGAGAGAGAGAGAGAGAGAGAGAGAGAGAGAGAGAGAGAGATCGGAAGAGGAATAACCAAAAATAAATGAAAGAAATAGTCCCACTTAGTTACATAGAAATAGTAATAAACTGATATAAGCAGAGAGAGAGAGAGAGAGAGAGAGAGAGAGAGAGAGAGAGAGAGAGAGAGAGAGATTGAATGAGCATGGAAGAGAAATTATCCGGAAAAAGAAAGAGTTACAAAGAAAAGAAAAAGGAAAGAGGCCGAACGAGCAAAAGAGAGAGTGAGAGAGAAAGAGAGAGAGAGAGAGAGAGAGAGAGAGAGAGAGAGAGAGAGAGAGAGAGAGAGAGCGTGAAAGGGAAATAAAGTGAAAAAAAGAAAGAAAGAAGGACGCAGAGGTATAGAAAAAAAGTGAACTATATAAAGACTAGACAGTCGAGAGTAGTTCTGGAAGAACCAGAAATCGAAGAAAAAATTGACCCACACAGTTAGATAGAAATAGTGAGTTACAAACTGACATAGATAGATACGGAAAGATAAAAAAAATATATTGAAAGTGAGAGAAAAGAGGTGAAGAAAAACATAGTGAAATAAGAAATTATAAAAAGAAAAGACATAGGGTGAGAGGGAGGGAGCTCATTTTTCTAATCCCCCGATCTCTCTTTTCCCTTCCCTCTCTCTATCTCTTTATTCCTTTCAATTGCGTCATTTTTTCTTCTTCTTTTTCTCTATTCTATCTTTAATTATTTATCAAAAAAAGTTCTTTGGTCTCACAAAGACGAGCTGTATTATCCTACATGGCATGATAATGCAAACAAAAGACGAAATAATAAAGCTATCATTAT